>VWZF01007011.1:0-59002 GCA_013396755.1 Sclerurus mexicanus | reverse complement strand
ATTCTTTGTCCATTCCTTTTTTTTTTTTTTTTTTTTTGACAAATTTGTTTTGACAGTTTTGGTTTATTTGTGTCAGGTGATGCAACTTTGTTACTGTTATGAGTTTGAGAAACCATGATCTACATTAAAATTCCTCAATCAAAAATTCATCTGCAAACCACCACAAAAAATTGATCTCCTTAGAGAGTGACCACAAGATAACAGGTGAAATATGAACGTGTAGTTCTGAATACCATATTTCAAAGCCATTCTTAGCTCACAAGGCACTATGCCACTTTAAAATTGCACAGATATTCCTTCTGCCTATGCAAGAATTTGAGTACTCAGATTCCATCAGAACAGTATTTTTATGTCCTAATTGATTTTGTGATGCTTATATCTATCTGATGATCCTTTATTATAGAGGCTGATGGAGCTGACATGACTGCTGGCAAACCAAGAACTAAATTGTGTTTTCCATTGCCTTGCCATCTGAAAAAGACAAACATCATAAACTAATATTTTGTCTTTTAACTTTTACTGTAGAAATTAAGAATTCCTGTTTTTGTTGTCCTCATAATATATCAAATTTTATCATAATGTTCCACAGAATGTACCACAATTTGTTTTAAAGGCTTTGCTATTCTAATATTTTTTGCACTTAGTCCCTAATAGGGGCTACTATTTTGTAAGATTGTTTTGGATGTGTTTCACAAACTTTACAGTTTGTTACCCCATTTCCTTATGCTTGGTGAAATTCTATGGTTTGTGTCAAATAAACTAAAGCAGAACTTTTCCTCTTGACCTGCCCCTTCATCTTTTCATGAGTCTAGATCATAGTTCTTCAGGCAGAAACTCTATTTTTTACATTCTGTAAAGCGATTATTATGCCGTGCTTGATGAATACAGCATATTTAGAGCTTATATAATTTTATACCAAATGGTGTTTTGCTTTTTTTAAGAACCTCTCCTCTTAAGATGTCAAAGTAATAATCAGTCTTCCATTGAAAGTTAAAAGGTGCCTGTTTATATGGACTTGTTCTCAGAGTTCATATAAAGTAAATAAAGGAGCTGCACGAGCTGCACACCAAACTTGAGTGACAGCCAGTTCTAAAACTTGACCGATTCTGGACTTTTCAAGTAAATTTGTTGACACTACAGTGGTAAAAACTAAAGTATTTACTCAGTTATGTTACAAGGTAGTCATTACTTTATTGTCACATTTTGGTCACTGAGATCTAGTTAAGAGATCTAGTTCTACCCTAGCTCTTTAGCTGAAAGCTGTCACATATTGAGCAGTAATTATGGAATTCCTATGATGCTTCTTTTTTACTCAGACCTGAGACCACAATATTTAGTTCAATAGTATATATCAAACTATCAGTAGGTGAATATGAAGTTAATGTAACATTGTGACAGGCCAAAGGAGCTGAAAAGTCTCAGCTGATGGAAACTTAAGAAGCAGAGAACTGACAGATTCAGATACAGATTCTGTGACTAATTTACAATGTTTAATAACTACATGAAGAAGAACATGCACTTTCCTATTATCTCAGAAACCAAATAAAAGTTTATCATTGTTTGAAAGAGGCTTTGATGAGTTTTGAATCTATATAATTTAGTTTGTGACTTTTTGTTCTGATCCATACAGCATATTCAACTGGATCAGAAGTAAAGCCAAATGAAAAAGACTGACAGAGTCAACTTGTGCTCTTGTCTTTTCTCTACTCCAAGCAAGAAGTTTCTTTGCTTGCATGCAAAGATGGATACAGGGACATTAAAAATCCATACATATATGGATACAGACATGTATGTTATATGTACAGATTTAGAAATAGGTATATATTTTACAGCACTAGTTATACATACATTGAAATGTAACTTGCACTGTTACAGTCACAATGATGACAGGTAATCAAGCTAAAATAACCTAGGTACTATCTTTCTTTTTTTTTTTATTTTTTTAAGGTGTAATTCAGTAATTATATTTCTCTGAGGGAACTGTCACTGGTAAGGAAAGTGTCTTTTGAGAATTCAGGAGTATCATATTGACAGCTCATTTCCTTGCACAGTGAGGCAGAATTATGGAAAGTTTTAGCAAAAGTTTTAGCAAAAGTTTTAGCAAAAGTTAGAGTAGAGGATTTATGAGATCACCTTGGGCTTGTTCTCTCTTGCTGACTAGAAAATAACATTTTCCTATATATTGCTTTCTTGTATACTTGTATCTGAAGACATTTAGAGCAGCTTTCAATTTTTTCCGGACTTATATTTTGAGATGCTTTAAAAAACTGACATTTTTCACTAATATACTGGAAAGAATGATATTTCTATAAGGTAGCTGGAAGGAGAATTTCCATTTTGAAAATATGAAAACAAACCAGAAATTTTTGTTAACACACCATTTCTACAGTCTTACTGATATATAAGGGTGACATCAGTGTAAAGTAATAGCAAGTAACCACAAGGTATCTTGAGTAGCCTTGAAAGTAGCACAATAATCTGTACTCTCATCTTTTTCCAGGGAAATAGCTGCTGGGTACCATAATGAAAGTGTAACTTTCCTCTTATTGGAGTGCTACAGTATAAAAGGATATTCCGTGAGTAAACTGGTAGAAAGTTGGAGCATTGAAAAGGCTGATTCTGTGGCCATACAGAAGGTTCTGTGATTTCAAGAAAGTTCATAACTTTCAGACTAGGACTTGTTTAAGAGAGAAAATAGACTAAATGTTTCTTGCTTTGACAGTCATAAATAATTCTAGCCAGAGGTTAGATTTTTTTTTTAATTTTAGCATAAATAAACACCATAGTTCAAATATACAAATTTTTACACTTTCATTCTACGTACTCCTAAAATAGTCTCTGTACAAAGAGAGATTTGCTTTTTTCTCTAAAGGACTAATGAGCTATCATTTCTTCAAAATGTGTCATAAATTGGGTAAAAGAATAATGGTTATACTTTTATTAATTTGGCTTGCCATCTCTTAGTATTGGATCCTATTTAATCTCTGCAAACAGTTGGCCCAAATGACAAATGCCCAAATGAAAAAAGAGAACCTACTAGAAAGAATCCCTTAGGTCACGCCGACTTTCACTGTTAGAATTGCTATACATATCATGTTCCTTTCTTAAATATGTTGTGATCCCTTGTTATTTCCATTGGAATACAACTTAGAAAATCTCTTTGTTTTGATAACTAGGAATCTTGTAATTTCCACCTGGTTTATTTTGATTCATCATTGTGCAAACTGTGTTCCTTAACTGCAATATCTTGAGTTCTTCCCTGTAATTTATGCTCTCTATAGATACAAAAATCACCTCTCAGCTTTTTTTTTTTTTAATAAGCTAAAATTTGTACATTTCTTTTCAAAACCTCTGTTCCCTTCATAAACTGAACTGTCTTTCTCCATAGCTACTTAACGTTTCCTCAGTTCCTTTAAATTAAGTCAAGAGTGTCCTATATAATAAAATTAGTGTTTACCCCTCTTGATAAATATCCTTTCAAACATATCTGAGGGTGTGCCTTTGCTTTCTTGAGCCCTTGCCACATGAGTTAAGCATACTAAGTTTGCAGCAGCAGATGTAACCAGAGTGACATGGTACATCAGATCATGAGCAATATTTTTCAGTCATAGATCTGATGACAAGAGACCAGTGGTATCATTTTGGATAGGCAGGTCTTCTACCTTGAACTGCTTAATTTGAACTTGCATATCTCTGCATGAAAGCGAAGACAAAATTCTGTCAGGAAGTTTTCTTCCTAAAAGTTTGCAATATTTTCTAGTAGTTCTGATTGGGTTTTTTATTCATCTAGTCACATGAACTACTTTATTTCAGTGTGATTTCATGTAATTATATACTTCAATTCTATTTAGTAGGATATTCTTGAAATTATCATTATGGAAATGAAAATAAAGCCTGACAAATATCTGAGTTTTCTATTTTCCCTCCCACTTTCCTCTTGATAATCCATAAATCACCACAATACCCATGTTTTAGAAACTTTCCTATTAAAGCACTGCCCTAGTATTGACTCTTACTGAACTAGACAACTCAGTCATCTATCCTTCACTAGTAACTAAGTTAGGTCACAGGTACACAAAATAAAGCCTACAGTGTGCAAGGGATTATAGAATAATGCATTTGTTTAAGTTATGTTATTCTTCATGTAGATGTTCAGAAATATTTACCTAATCAGAAAACTATAGTTTGCACATAAACCTCTTTTGCCCATTAAATATATCTAAAATTCAAGGTATGAATTCTGGGGTCTTCTTTTGGACAGATATGATCTTTTCATAAATGAAGGCTTTGCCTAGCAAAGTCTAAACTCCCAATAACGAGGTAAGTTCAGAGCCCTTAGTGTTTGTGTAGTGTTTGTGGCTTCAGGCAGAGACCTGAAGAATTCCAAATCCTTATGACACAGAAGAGGGTGAGAAATGCATAAATGTTGGGAAAATATACCCTTATACAGTTATCGTTAGCATACTTAAATACATTAACTTTGAATACTTTCTGTTTACTGTCCATAGCTGAAGTAATTGTTATAGTGAAAATCCTTTTACTTGTAACTTTAGGAAGAAAAAACAAAGGAAATATTTTTGTGTTTTAGTTTTGTTCATTTGTTTGTTTTTCTTTTTCTTCTTTGTTTTGGTTTGTTTTGTGTTTGTTTTCCTTTTTTTTAAATCACAGAAGAGTAATATAACAAAATAAAATAAAGCACTGAATCACACTATGGTTCTGAATGTATTTCATTCTGGATATTTTCCTAGCTTAAGTTTACTTACCACCACCATTTTCCCCATAACAGTTTTACTGCAAGTTCAGAGAACATTTCTGGACTTCTGCCTCATGACTTCAAAAGTATATTCAGTTTAATATTTTAATGAATAATTAGGAACTGAAATATAATGCTGTTTGCATTCCTTATTGTCTTTCTAGTCACAAAAAAAAATAAAATAATCCTGCTGTCAGAAATAGTTCTTATATTTGACTTGTACACAATCGAGTGAACCACCAGTGCTCAGCAGCCCAGATGGAACAGCAGGAGGCATTGTGTAAAACATCTCACAGCAAATTACGTTATTCTCTACACGGAGAACTGAGCAATCTGTCATGCCCCTTTTAGGTTTTTACTTAGCAGCTCTGTTGGTTACTGCTTAACAGCGGCAGAAGCCTTATTCTACCTACTTTTTGGACAGAGGTTGCCAGCTGGGAACATATTTACAGCAACATAGGGGACATGATTTTATGGAGTCCTTTTGCACGTTCTCAAAAACAGACTCTCTTTATTACTTCTTTTCTTAACTGTGTTTGGGGATCTAGTTCCAAATACATTATTCATAAAATGGTTTATATGTGTGTGTTAAATCAAATGAAAAGCTTCCCAGGAGAGAAGAGTGTTCTAATAACGTACACTTATTATGGGAAAGGACATTATTAAGGAAAAGTTACCATATCTACATCTTTTTAACATTACTCTGAGTAGCTCAATACAAACTGGAAGGTTGAGAAAAATCAAGAAAAAAAAAAACAGATGATTTTGTAATTCTAATAACATTGTTGGCTGAGGGTCTGTGCAGCTCAGCTTTATGGAAGCTCCAGGTTTTCTCTCTACTGCAACTGCAATCAGAAGTACATACTTATGAACCTTTTTTCAAATGCCAAATCTCTGATTGCTGTTTATTGCTACATGTGTAATGGAAGAGTACTAATCCACCTAAAATACATGATTCATAATCTGCAGAAATAATTGAAAACTCTTCTGTTTATCAAGGAAGATTTGCTGAATAGCCTCAAATGAAACACTACTTATATGGAATATGTAATAAAACTACTATTTAAAATAAACTAATAAGCAGGAGGTTTGCTGTTGGCAACTGTGGAGATTTGGGTTGGCTCCCTGCCAAACCCAGACATTGGCCACACAGATTGCCCTCTCCTGAGAGAGAGAAAAAAAAAGTACCAAAAGAAAATTGTGGTTATATATATATATATATTCATATATATTACATTTATATGCAATTAAACACTATGAATATACAGAACAAGAAACACAAACAGCCCCAAAAGGAAAAGGGGGGAAAGGGCAAGGGAAAAAAAGGACAAAAATGGGTAAAAATAAAACCAAACAGATATACAAACTCAAAAACTTAGGGAACAGTTCAACAAAATAACTAACAAAATCTCACTAACTTCCCTCAATAAATCAGTTCCTTCACCTCCACATGGCTTTGGACAACAGTTTCTCAGATAGGTCTCAGCTCACATAGATAGGAGCCAGGTCAACACACCGAGACCTGCTGTCCTCCAAGTACACGAAAGGAACAGAGAGAAAAACCTCCCTCCTTGGCTTATATACACCTGATTACATAAAGGAGTTGTGTGGAATATTTCCTTAGTTATAACCTTGTTACCAGGGAAGGCCTAGACCAAAACCAAGAAAATAAACCGCCACAGCAACAAATGAAGATCTTTGGACTATTTATATTAATGGTACTCAGACAGTAATTTTTCAATCCGTTCCTGACTTGATAGCTCATAATGGAACTTACAGTACACATTTTGCAGCTGGTAGAACGATTTAGGAGCTGCACAAAACTGTGTAAATTTCTGTTACATATATTTTAGCTGCCAATGTCACCCATATGTTTTGCAAATACTAAGTATGTGTTATAGTTTCAGAATCTCATTGGAATTCCTTCCAGAGCTCGGAGCTAATGCCCGGCATCCTTCTGGTAGCTAACATAGGGGACAATGAATCTTTGCATTCTGATTTAATGGCCAAGTGGAGACCTTTCTGTTCTTTTCTCCCAGGCTGCAAGGGGTGGGGGTAGCCTTTGAGGGAGTGGCTATTGGGTGTTTTTTTTGACTCTGCTTCTCCCCCTTCCACCCCCACCCCCACAGTGCCTGCGATTTGCAGAGACTTTTTTTCTTTTTGCTCCCCGGCTTCCAGATGTCTCCAACACCAGTAGGGAAGCTGCTGCCATTTCTGCCCTCCTGCCCCGCTCAACACCTATTCTGTCAAGCAGAGGATGGGAACATGCCTGTTCTGCACCATGGCGAGGGGGTCCCCCGTCATTCCCCTGCCCACCGGTCCTGCGGGAACTGAATCAAGACTGCTGCTTCATCCATCAGCCCTACAGGCATTCTCTGCCCGGTGACAGGAAGAGAGGACCTGCAGCTGGCTGAGGTGCAACATCGCCACCTTCTGTCTCTAAATATAATTGCACCCATAAGGGAGCAGAAAACTGACTTTTTCCATTCAAAGGGTTTATTACAAACTGTTTGTTTAGACCTTTTTCTGGACATAGATGGATTAGATAGATAGATTGATAGATAGATGATAGATAGATAGATAGATAGATAGATAGATAGATAGATAGATAGATAGATAGATAGATAGATAGATAGATAGATGATAGATATTAAGAACTGTTATCCTTTTCTATATATTTTTCTAATTAATGCTTTGTTCTAAATTCAAAAGAGTGAGGTGGTTTTTTTTTTCTGACCTTCTTGGGGGAGGAAGACCTTTTCCTATTCCTCTTGGCCAACATAGACATCTTAGGTCTCCTCTGAACTAAGACAGTATGTTAAGATGAACAGGCTTTCATCAACCAGATTTGAAAAATAACAGATTATTTTGGTGTGATTTCTTCTGAGTTAGATGATTTATTATAGTTTTTATTAAAAATGCTAGGAGAACTACTATGGACTGAAAGTCATGTTAATTTTAAAATATGTCAAAAGTGTTTTTATTTAGTTATACTGAAATTAAATTAGAAAGAATTTGTGAATGAAAAGTAGAATAACCCATATTGTGAAAGACAAAATACAGTCCTTACAGGCCCAGGTTTAAGCCTCTGTACTTTAAGAAGCAACAAAGACTGTTAGGGCAAGAGTTAAATAGGCTCTATTAGACATTATTTTCTTCTGTAGGCATGAGTCAGATATCTAAAATATCCCAGTTTAATATGTATAGATATATACATATGAAAATGAAACCTACAAGAACCTACGAGACACATTCTCCTCCAACTTGCTACCTGTTTGTGTCACAGTGATACTCTCTATTAGAAACATGTTCACATTATTAGTTCCACTCTACAGAATGGGAACAAAGACCATAACATTAAACTGGTAGTTTAAAATCTGAGGGGCTCTGCAGTAGGAAAAAAAATAAATAATCCAAATTTCCAACACAATGGCTTAGTATAGTAACCACTGGACATTCTTTTCTCAAAGTTTTTGCCTTACAATTTCAGTAAATTTCTCTTGTCTGACACAATTAAAGTCTTCCAGGTTGTCTTTCCAAGTGCAGATTTAACAAGGAATGAGAGAGAAGGTAGTGTACAGGGATAGAGGCCACTTTCAGAAAGGGTGATAGTATATCTGTTGCAGTTCTACAGTAGCTGCAATCTGCTTCACCCCCTCACTTGTCTTAATGTTGCATGCACATGTCTTTTCCAAACTCCCAATCTTATCACAGCTCCTCCTTTCAGAATCTGCAGCTCTTCAGAATCCAAATTTGTCCTAAACAGTTCTGTGCTGACTTTGCTTTCTCATATCGTAATGACTGGTATTTTCTGTGCATCTGGGACTGTGTGTGATATTGTAAAGAAAAAAAAAAGAACTAAGAGCAAGGCTGGGTCTCACCAGAGCAGAAGGGCAGAATCACTTTCATTGACCTGCTGGCCATGCTTCTTTTGGTCATATGTTATTAAAACAATATTTATGCATTCCTTTTAAGAGATATCTAACAGATACCTAGTGGAATGTTTTTAACCTCTTGCAAAGCTGAAAGTCCAGACAAGGAGATCTCCCGAAGATCTGCTCTTTATATTGGAAAAAAGATCTGATGCTATATTTGAATGTTTATGTACTGTTTTTAACTTCTTGGGACTGTGGTCTTCTGTCTGCTGCTTCTGATTGAAAAATAAATCTTTATTCCTGTTACAAATGCATGGCACTGTATTCCAAAGGACAAACCAACATTAGGCTTGCATGCTGTATTAGTAAGGGAAAGGTTAAGTATATTTAAAGAGATACTGTCTATTAATCTGAAGTGAATTACCATGGAGATGCTGGATTTCTGCCCAGAGATAAAAAGCAGCTAAGCTACCTCTTCAGCTACACTGATTAATTATGTATAAGTCTTACTACTAATTGTGTGGGTTTGTTCATTTGGTGAAAGTGGGAAGTTACAGACAATTTATTAATTTTGCAATAAACAAATACGTAAATATTTAATCCTAAATCTACTGGGTGAACACTATCTCTCAGAAAAGAGAAAAGCTGTGTCCAAACTAGAGCTATGGATTCTGGCCATCAACTGGCACGAATGTATTACACCTAACAAAACATCTCAAACTTTTGTCATTTTCTTTCAACTAGAAATAATGCAGAAATATCATCATTTACATTGCAGTTGTGTTGTCAGCAAGGCTATAGCATATCCTCCTTGAGCAGATTGTAGAGGAGTTGTTGAATTTCAGTGATGAAACAACATAGTTGTGCAGTTTGCTTTACAGTTCTAATACAAATAATTCATGAAGCATATTAGGGCTTGACTTAGAGTTTTGATCAAGCTTTAGTACACAAAGTAATCTTTGGGAACAATTTCTGACCTTATATTCAAGACTGCTATTAAAGTCAGAGAGCTATCTAATTACAAATGAGAAAGGACTTCAGAACTTGCTTACTTTGAAAAGCATGAATGTTTAGATATTTAGATATTAGCTATTCCTTTTGCCACAGAGCAGGTAGTTTGGTAGCATACATTCTAGAATTGTGATAAAATAGAATGGACATAAGGAAGACAATATCCACATGCTTTCACACTTTCACAAGTGTCTAGCATCACCAGAATGCTTACATTTATTTTCTTTATTAGTTCCTCACCTATTTTCCCCCTTGTTCAGTTGTGAAACATATGAGAGGGGGTTGTATTTATTCTTGATTGCATAATCACTATAATTAGTGCTTCACCTTATCAAGCAAGAGGTTATACAAATAACCTCCAATTTGCTAGGCACAAAATGAATGATCTCAGAATCATTCTCTATTCAAATGCTTTCATTATCATATTTCCTTATGAAGCTATCACCTGCTTATTTTAAATCCTGAGCTGTTCCAAGTCCTGGTGTTTGGGCACACGTAGTATTTGCTCTGAAGAGCTGTTCTATACCATAGCACAATGTATTAGCCAGTCATTCAGGACAGTAGAATCACTAGTTTGGTTAGTGCTGAAGGCTGTATATCTACATGATACACTATTTCAGTGTTTTACCTAGGAGAAGACTTATCCTGTCCCCACCGATCAACAGTCCTCACCATGTACCTGATTCGAAGCTGTAAGGAGGACTAAACACATTTTAGTTGGGTAGAAGTGCATTTGTCCACCTGAAGCAGACATTCTGGTTCAGCTTCCTCTGCAAAGTTTTTTCTTTGCAATCTCAGAAGTAATTCTGGAAATGATCCAATCTGTAGTAAGCAAAATGGTTGAAATATTTCCTTCAAAACAATATTGCTGAAAAAAAACCCCTCAGATACAGACACATTTCCAGATCATGTTACAACACTTTTAGTATTTATTATAAAAGTATTAAACTTCTTAGCTATAAATTGTGGAATCAGAGAGCCATAACTCTGACATACCATATGTGTTCCAAAAATTTTCAGTAACTTAGACAGACGTAGACTTTATGTTAAAAATGTTGAAGGAAACTAGTAGAAACTGGCTCTATTATAGTATGGCTTTCCAAATCTGCAACATTTTTAAATCCCTCATTTCTGCTAACAATAACGTTGCTTTCATCATCACATTGTACCTGTGGTGAAATTTGATTCTTGAACAACTGGATAGAAACAGTGTCTCCATGAAAAAAAAACCAAAAAAAACCAAAAAAAAAACCTAGAAAAAATTAAACTTTTAATCAATCAGGGACAAATAACTACTCAGTATTCTGTCCACACCATGCAACAACAACATATGTTCACAAGAAATATTGTTGTGAACCATTAGTCACAAAATGGTTCACACATGAGATATATTAATACTCAAAGATGAGATGGATTCTCAAATCAGATAATTGGTAACACCACCCACAGTGGTGAAAGTTCAGGAAAGTTCCAGAGACGTGGAGAAACTGATCAAGAGGAATCCTTACAAAGAATTCAGAAGACAGTATCGTGATATGATACACTAAAAAGTGCAATTGCTGCCTTTTCTCACTAGAGGGAGATAAGTCTTAATACTCCCGGCTAGAGTATTCTGCAAGTGCACTGGTTGCAGAAAATGTATGAAAAGTTTATCCATACTTGGTTATGTGTTTTGCCATGTTTTCAGGACTACTTCTGCACTGACTAATACTTTATACAGACAGCAAAAAGGCTGTAATCTCTGACACAGGGTCTCGTTGGAGGCCTGTCAGTAGTGGTATCCCCCAAGATTCAATACTGGACCCAGTATTGTTCTGCTTATTAAATGAGTTGCATGAAGGGGTATCTTCAGTGAGATTGCTGATGGCACAAAGCTGGGGGGAGTGGCCAATACCCCAGAGTGTTGTGCAGCCCTTCAGAAGGACCTCAACAGATTGGACTGACGGGCAGAGAAATTCAACAAAGGAAAATGCAGGGTCTTGCACCTGAGGAGTAATAACACCAGGCATCAGTACAGGATGGGGGTTGACCAGTTGGAAAGCAGCCCTGCAGAGAACGGGGGGGTACTGGGGGGACCTGGTGGACAACAGGCTATCTGTGACCCAGCAGCATGTCCTTGTGATCAAGAAGGCCAATAGTATCCTGCGATGCATGAGAAGGAGCACTGCCAGCAGATCAAGGCAGGTATCTTGTCCTCTCTAACCATTTCTGGTGAGGCTGCATGTGGAGTGCTGTGTCCAGTTCTGGGCTCCTCAGTACAAGAGACAGTTCTTGGAGCAGATATAGCATAAGGCTACAAAGATGATTAGGGGACTGGAACACTGCTCTTACGAGGAAAGGCTGAGGAAGCTGGGTCTGTTCAGCCTTAAGAAGACATAGCTGAGAGGGGATCTCATCAATGTATGTAAGTATCTGAAGGAATGGTGCCAAGAGGATGGAGCCAGCTCTTCTCAGTGGTGCCAAGCAATAAGAGGCAACGGCAGAAACATGCCCAGGAAGTTCCACCAGAACATGAGGAAGAACTTCTTTACTGTGCAGGTGACAGCACACTGGAACAGATTGCACAGAGAGGTTGTGGAGTCTTCTGCTCTGGAAATATTCAAGAACCATCTGGAAAAAATTCTGTACAAAGTGCTCTAGGATGACCCCACCTGAGAAAGAAGGTTGGACCAGATGACCAGCATGGTCTCTTCCAACCTCACCCATTTTGTGGTTTTGTGATAACCAATAATCTGGGAGCTAAGCTGAGGAAAAAGCAAAAGAGAGCATGTTTAAGTAGAGCACTGAAGTATGCTATCATTCGCACCAAGACTAAATGAGCCCTTATGCAATAGCAGCCTCCTTCCCTTTATAGACTCAATTTGCTTATGATATAGGTACACTGTCATCCTCAAGGTCACTGACAACTATGATTTTCTCCTGGGGGAATGGAAGAACCTGTAATTGTGCTTCCTTTAAAAGCCACTCAGCTACAACTATTACTAAATACTACAAGTTAAAAAAAAAAAGTGTTTTTTTATGCAGTAAGTCACTCATAGTGAAATTTTCTGCATATTCCCACTAGCACTCTGCTGAAATGAGAGAAAATAAAGGCATATTTGCAAATAATTAAATATCATTAATTAATTATGAGGAAGGCATGGTAATGCACCTAGAGAGTGCAAGTGCATTGCATAGCTTGCTAATTTTGGTTTACTCTTTTGGTTGTTTTCAGGGGGTTTGGGGGGAGTTTGGAGGTTTTTTTTGATTGGTTGGTTTTGAAGGGGTATTAATTTTTATTTTTATTCTTTGTGCTCAAGCCTGGATTCTCTTATAATTTTACTTGAATCAGTGGAATATGAATAAATACCTCAAAAAATCCAGACTTTCTGATCTCTTTGAAGAAAAAGTCACAATACTTAGGTGCAGAAGCTAGTGGTGTTTACTACCACAAACAACCTTTTGCCCCTTCCTGTAAGGAGCCTTGTATTCAGGTAGAATTCCATGTGGGTATTTTTGGTCTATGTTTGGCCCAGCCACCTATGAGAAGCTGGGTTTTCTCTTGCCAAATTATGGGAAAACAGGCTGATAAAGACGGTCTCTACCCTTGAGAGAGACATTTCTGTGTAAACTGAAATTAATTGGTCTCTCATGATTGGCTGATGGCTGTCCAAGGACACTTGAGGGAGAAAGAGAGGAAGAGGAGGATGAAGTAAACCCCCAGACTCAATTAGGGAAGACCCTCTGAAATGGACTGCGCAGGTGCGCAGAGACCCACGCAAGTGCAGAGGAGTTATATAACAGTTATATAACATGAGGGGCAGTGCCAAATACCTTTGCTTGGGCAGCCCTGGCCATGTCGCTCAGGTAAATGTCATTTGGCCAAATAGATAAAAGGCAGATGGCTCATATCTCAGGGCTTTTTGCTCTCTTCATGTGACTAGGACAACGTTGCCTTTTGGCAGGGACACCTGCCTTCGCGAGAAGCTGGCCTACCTTTGAGGATGCAGCCACTGCCCTGGGGCGGTTGGACATTCTGGGGTTAGTGAGACAACCCTATGGGAAGACACCTTGGGGGAGTAGGGTGTGTCAGATCCAGGGGGGCTTCTTCCTTTTTTTCTCTCTCTCTCCCTCAGAGGTGGGGGGGGTCTTGCTTTCCTGTTCATTTGGCCACTGTCTTTGATAATAAAGCTACTGTTTAGTTGAACTTTCAGCAGTGTCCTAGTTTCAGTTTCAGTAGCCTGGTGGACCCCTTAGTTCCCCCTCTGGAACAAGTCTGTAAGGGGAATTGCCATACCATGCCAGGTATATTTTTGATCACTCTATTCACACTGTCCTTACCAAGATTTTAATTGACTTTCATATCTATTTCATATTCATTTCATTAATTTATTTTGTCCACACAAATATGTATAATTATAGGTTCTAAAGCTTCGTAGCCCTAACCCTTGGATTCCCAAAGTGATACAGCAAGTCTTTGTGTCTGCATTTGTGAATAAATTTCTTCTTTACAAGCTTTCAGGTGGTACATTCTGCTGGGAAAAACATTAAATAATATCGTAGCTTGAAAAAATGTGAGGAAAGAAAACAATTTGTGGAGTAACACACATAAATTAAGATTTCTCTTAATAGCCTTGATATATCAATTAAAAAATATGCAGATTGCACTGAAGTTTATTTCAGAGGAACCCTGAATCCAAGTAGTATTCATATTGAGCAGCTGGAGAATAGAGCATGACAAAGATGTGAATTCTGGCTTGCTCTGTTTTTTTGCTACAAGAACTTGGTTGATTTGGCAATCTGATAACAGAAGAGTACACAGAAGAAAGCCTGAAGCCAAATCATAGTCAGAAGTAGTTATGAGGTAAATTACATTTCCTTTTGCTCTGTCTTCAGAGTGAGCAAACCTAAATGTAGTGGCTGCACTGACCATGTCACTGACTCTGGATGTAGTGGTTTCTAAAGGTGGAAATTGTTCTAATGCAGTAGCTTAGTTGAAGTGATACTAGAATGGTAAAATCTAGGCTAAGATCAAACAGGCAAGCACTACTTTTTTCCTTCCTGCTAACAGAAGTATGAATAGTATGGCAACAACATAGAGTCACTTCCAGTCAATCTTGAAAAACAAAATAAAAAGGAGCAGCTTTTAAAAAAGAGACCTTCAAGTGAACATCACACAGGGTCCCAAACAGATAATATCTTCTTTCAATTATTACAGTGAAAGACTGAAGATTAATTAGTATACAGATTAAATTTTAATGTTAATTTTGGGTTACTTTCTAAAAGAGCATTATTTTCATTGTCAGTCTTTTTTAAAATTTTTGTCTACTTTGTAAATATGGTTACCTCTGCCTTGTGGCATTGATAGCCTACCTTTCAATGAGAAAAGTTACTGAAAAAATTAAAATAAAAACATCCTCAAAGTATCCAAATCTTTTTTCATGCTTATGTATTTACAGAGAAAATACTGAAGTCCAAAACGTCATTGTTTAAAATGTCCTGTTAAGAAAAATGCAGATTATATTGACACAAATTTTACATTTGTTAGGGGTCCAGTTTTTCCACTAATACCCAGCATGTGGAGAATATCTGAAGGCTTAAAGCCAGATTTCAAAAATTTGGTTATATGTCCACAGATATCATTGGTATCTATAAGCTTGTGAAAAATGCAGTTGGTACTTTCTGTGTCTTTCAATGCCTAATTACCTCAAAAAAAACGGTCAATTACTTCCTCACTATTTTTAATGTGAATGCCCTTTCTGTGTTTGTATTAATCCTCCCAATGCTACATGAAGAAAAAAAAGAAAAAAAAATATTGCTCATGTAGCAGCATATCTTCCAGTAACTCTTATGAATTTCAAAGCATCGTATGCTTACAGATCTAGCTAATTAGGCACTCAGAGACAATGCTAAACCAAATCTCAGTGTGCAAGGAAACAAATGTGAAGTGAAACATATTTGCCTCTGTTCGTCTATTTGTCTTGTTTTGCTCTTCTCCTTTTTCTATCCCTCTGACAAGCTGCTCTTTTTCATCTTGTTTTTTGCGCTTGACTGGAAGTGCCTATTCCACGTTGTTACTGTACTAGCCACACTTCTGCTATTATTGACAAAACATAAGCTCTTTTTACTGCCTTGTCTGTTTGGTTGTAGCTTAACTTCTACCACTCTAGTATCACTTCAATTAAGCTGCTGTTAGAACTGTCTGCACCTTCAGTAGTTGCTATATCCAGAGTAATAGTCAAAGTACTGTGTATTTGGATTTAAAACTTTTGCAACTTCTACGTCTCTTTTAGCAGTGACAGTGTCTCAACTGAGTGAAAAAATATAAAGGTTTAGTTTGGCTTCTAAATGTTCTCAGACTCTTTCTGTCTAGACAGTCTTGCAGAGTTCTTGTTTCATTCTTTTTTTTTTCTTTTTTTCTGTATCACTGCTGCTTCCATATGCAAGAAATTACAGTTGAGAAATTATTTTCTTTTACAGAATCATTCAAAACTTCAAGAATTCCCTGGTTTAAGATAAGTGACCCCAGGCCTGAACACAGTACTCCAGATGGGTTCGCATGAGGCCAGAGTAAAGGGGTAAAATCACCTCCCCTGACCTGCTCGCCACGCTTCTTTTTATGATGGTCAGGATGCGGTTGGCTTTATGAGCTGCAAGTGCACATTACTGGTTCATGTCCAATTTTTGATTCATTCATATCCTCAAGTATTTCTCTGCAGCACTGCTCTCCATGCATTCATCAATTTATTATTCATAGTTAAGAAAGGGTAAAAAGTGTCGCACAGTAGCTGCAAAAGAGGAGTCAGAAAATGTGAGAGAAACTGCCCCAGCCAACACTAATATCAGTGGAGAAGTTGGAGGGGGTGGGAGGGGGCTGGGCAGGGAAGGAGAGGCTTCAGGCACTGAGCAGGGATTCCCCTTTGGCCTGTGGAGAAGACCATGGGTAACAGAGACTGTCACCATGCAGCCTGTGGTGGACCATGTTGGAGCAGATGTCTACCTTGCATCCCATGGAAAACCTCATGATGGAGCAGGCTGCCATCAGGACCAGTGGACCCATGGACCCACAGAGTGAGGACCCCTTGCACCAGTAGGATTTTTGGGAAGACTATGGGGGGCCAATGATGGAGCAGACTATTCCTGAAGGACTGTGCACATGAAAAGGACTTGTGCTGGAGTAGTTCCTGAAGAAATGCAATATGTGGAAAGGACAAACATTGGAGAAGTTTCTGAAGGACTATATTCCACAGAACAGAGCCTACACTGGACTAGGGGAACAGCATGAGCAGGAAGGAGCAACAAAGATGAAGGCTAATCACAACCCTCATTCCTTGTTTCCTATGTACTATTCAGTGGGGGTGAGGTCAATGGGTTAGGAATGAAAAACCTGGGAAAAAGAGGAGAGTGGAGTGCAGTTTCTTTTAGTTTAGTTTTCATTTTTCACTTTTGTGCTCTCTAACTAAGTGCCAGTAATATTTTTTTTATTTTTTTTTTTACCAAATTGAATCTGGTTTGCCCATGACATTAATTGGTGTCTGTCTCAGTCCATGATCTTTTCCATCATATTTTCTCCCCCATTATTCTGTGAAGATGGATAGGTCAGCTTGATGAGCACTTGGAGACAGACAAGGTCAATCCACTACAGTCATCCAAACAAAGTTAAGTGGACCCTAATAATTTCACCACATGGAATAAGCTTTACACTTTCTTCTCTTTAAAGACTCTTCTTCCCCCTTGTATTTTAGAAGAAATTCACAGGTTTTATTATTTTCATTGAATATCTAAAAGTTGATATAAATTACTTTTATATTTTTGCTAATTAAAATTCTGGACACCTGTTTGTTCTTTTTATTTCCAATTTGCACATTACTTGCATTGGTTTAAATTGTGTTAATTCTCAAATACCCTTACATAAAATTCTGTCATTTAAGCAAATAGAAATGGGACATCTATAATTTCTGAAACACAATTTGTGATGAGATTTAAATTTCAAAAAGTAAATTAGGTGGAGATACAGGTGATTCTTAAAGTACATGTAAATATTTTCATTTGATTATAAAAAGTAATTATGTTGACAAGCAATATGTTTGAAAGTGAAAGTGAGGTTATGAAAAATTAATGTAATCATTGAACTGCTTGATAACTCTTGAAAATGTGATAATAAAATAAATCAAGGAGATGTCATTTTGCAGAGCAGAAAAAGAAAGGTTTGGACAAAGGTAAATGTTCTAAGAAAATCAAATACTGTTATGGAAAATAGAGTACTGGCATAATCAAATATAGGCTTTAGACATTTATTTCTGACAGACATACTGCATAAAATTCCAATACTTATGGACCTGGAACATTTTACCAAAATAAAATTGCTTCATGGTGATTAACTGGAAATATCCATTGGCCTAAAAGGGACCATCAATGCTTCCTAAACACATTTTCTGTCATGAACCTGGGCTTTCCTAAGTGATCTAGTCAATCAAGTTTTTCACTCATTTCTAGAAGTCATGTTTCCAGAGCTTAGTTTTAAAAAAATCTGGAAACTCAAAGTAGAACCAGAGCCCAGCTCCTGCTTAATGTTCATGGATATCTGCAAGGAAGAGTTAAGAGAGGTTCAGCTCATGGTGGCAGGATTGTTCTCTACAATAATGCACTTTCATTGGGTGTCTTCTCTTTGTTGATTCATTGAATCGTTGAATCACTGAATCATAGAATCCAGGAATCATAGAAGGGTTTGGGTTGGAAGGGACCTTAAAAGGTCTAGTTCCAATCCTCCCTGACATGGACAGGGGATCAGGGGATCCGAGGATCAGTTCATGTCTTATACACCTTCTAAAGTGTTTCCTTTTCTATCAGTCTTACAAAGCAAAATTTTAAAGGGTACATCTGCAAGGCTATGTTTAGGAAAGCAATCAGGAGCTTTGATTAAGAATCAGCTTTTCAGTTCTGAAGCCTAGAATAATTATATGATTTCTTTTTAACATAGGACACTCCAGACCACAGACAAAGAGCTCCACATTTGCATACAATCAAATGTGCCATCACTGAGGAAGGGTGGGACAGACAGTAAGTAGTCCAAACATTAAGGCCAGTCTGCAAAGTTGTTTTCCCTGCCCCCTGGGGCTGAGAAACTGAGGGGAAATGAAAGGTAAAGGAGTTGCTAATAAATCTATGTTGTTTTTTGTAAGCGTCACCTGATCAAAGGCAGTGTGGTACAAGCAATGTGAGATAGACCTTCAAATATGTGGCTAAGCTTCTCAAATGCATGATGGCTGTTTACCCCTTTTTCTTACACAAAGTGAAAAGTCATTGCCTATAATAGAAAAATAGTTGTTTTTTCTGGTAGATGGACAATTATTTCATGAAGGTTAAGACTTGGAGGAAACAGAGAACAGATAACATCAAACGGTCAGAAAATTGGAGTCTTCATTAACACTGACAAAGTGAAGACAGTTATGCTATCAGAGCCCAGACTACAGTCCCAGTGTTGCTGGAAAGAAAAGTAAATATTCTTTTCCTTGTAAATTGAAAGCATCTGTATCATATGGCATCTATTTTAAATATGTATGCCGTTATGCACTTTGAAGGTAGATCTGCATCTTGAAGTATGACAGTATTTTTAATATTGTATGTCCTAGCATATGTACTATTTAATTGACTAGAGACAGTCAGTGATTGATCAGGTTGCATCTTACAGGCAAAATAATGTTTAATGTTACCTGTAGCTGAACTATACTGATCAACATTTTATTACTGACACTGGTTTTGGAGGAATAAATGCAAAATGACAAGAATATATGCACATTCTAGAGAACAGCAAAAAGAACATATGATACAGTGAGAGAAAAAATGAAGGTCAGAATGGAGTTTTTTAGACATGAATGACAGAGAAGTAAGTCTAAATCATCTGAAGAAAAATTAATTAGATTGTATATATGTATATATAGAGAGAGATCATATAGAGAAAACAAAGTTTGATCTTTCAAAGGATAAATTACAAAAGTACTATAGTTCAGTCCATGCACTGAATTAAGGACAATTTCTTTGGAAAGATGAATATAGGAAAAAAAACATGGAATTCAGGATAAGAAACAGAAAATAAATAAACACTATAGAAGTTATGAAAGTTAGAAAACAGCAGTTTTCCCTCCTGAGAGTTAGGAGGATAATAGTCAATAGTATTATTTTAAATGTGGGTTAAATACGGCATAAAACATTGAACTGCCATACTGAATGGCAGTCAGCAATGGAGCTACAGATAAGGTCTGAGTACACTAAAACGCAATTACACCAGAAACACTGGTTCAGATTCCCTTCCAGGGCACACTATACCATTTTATTATAGGGTTTCAATCTTTTTAGAAGTTTGCCTTTGAAAATGAAAACAACTTGTCACTGGACTAGTTAGAGAAGAAACTAATAGCTGAATACAATCTCTAAAGCTAAACACAGATACATTTCTGTATTGATGGCTGTTGATTTCTTCGTGTTTTTGTATGTTGTATATAAAGTAATGATACAGGAAAATATATCTATACCACTGAATAAAATATGTCTATACCACTGAGGAAATTGATTCCTTGTAGTTAAGGAAACTAAATTCTATTTTGAGTCTGCTGCAAATGTCCTGTGTGATTTAGAACTACCTTTCAGCCTCACTGAGACGCAGTTGTTCTGTAAGTAAAAATTTCCAAAGGTCTCTCAGACAGAAATAGAATTGCTAAAAATGCTTTGGATCAATGATTTAAAGGTTCTACAATATTTTTAGCAAAAGCAGTATTTTTTTTTGGTTAAATAGAAATGTTGCATCAATGATATGTTATTGGCCTCCACATTTTTTGTATTGTATAGAGAATTTGCACCTGTCTTTCATTGTTTTGATCTAATTAATACAAAAAGACATTATTAATACAGTTCTGTCAAACATTTTTAGGAAATATTTTTGTTATATGATTAACAAATTTCAAACTGTAGAGATGTATTAGAATCTATAGTAGATTTGTACAGTAAAAGTGTTCTTAATGTACCATGAATATCTGAATGCAACAATAGCAAAGGTCTCAGTGTCTTTATCGACTGTAATTAACCCAATTGCCTTGTTTATATAATTATGATTTTTTTTTCATATTAGGTAGAAAATTATAAGGAATCTTTTTTTTTTTTTTTCCTAAAGTAAATGGTTATGAGTGTAGTTATTAATCTACACGTACAAGACTGTGTTGGTTGTCTTACAAATCAAGATCAGAGGCATGATCTCTAACACAATCAAATATAACATGATACCGAAAATTACCTAGCAGAAAAATTAGAGAGATTGAGCAATGAAAAAGAACAACATAACCATGCAGACTTACAACAATGAAGAAAAATAATTAAGATAAAACATAATCTTGTTAGGCAGTCTCTAATCCCTGAAGATTTGTAAAGCATTTTCTCCATCAAAATTTATCTAAAATTTTTTACTACATAGCTCCTTTCTCTACAGCATATTAACCATTGGCACAATTTGATATAGCAGTTCTTAATTCTGAATGTAATAACAGATTTTTATTATTTCTTTGCCAGGTGAGTATATATACTAAGAACTTTATGAATTTTTTTTCAAACTTCATGTTCAGCTTAAAATTGATTTTTCAGAGTCTTTTGATAAAAAACAAGGAAAGACTTAGAAAACTGTTTGAAGGAGTATTATTTATTCAATGACAAATATTCTTAAAGCTTAGTTTAGCCAATTTTGCTCTTATATATTTATCAGTGTTGAGAGGACTGAATAAAAAAGTGGATGCAATACTGAAATTTTACATCTCTAAACAGTATTTTTGACAAGTCTGTGAATTAGATTAGAATTAGTTAGACCTAAAAAAAAGCAACACTCCAAAGACTTTGTCATTTATTTCATTTTTATAGAGAATATGAAATTTAGGGTAACCATTTGTTCTCAGGCCTGAGAAAAGCCAAGTAAATATTAAAGGTTACTGAAGCTTTTAAAAGGAATATAATTCAATGGTTAGGACTCTACTTCTTTCTCTTCCTAGAAAGCTCATCACATATTGTATTAAAAGGTACAAAAGGTTACTAGCCCTTACTTTGCAGACTTATTTTTTAAAAAAAAACTTCTGGGAAAAATAAAAGTCTGGTAATTTATGCATAAACAGTCAATATAACAGCAAGCAATAAAAGGTTTAATAGCTGCCTAAATCTTATTAATATGCCTAATATTAATACAACAACTGCTAGGTTCTTTCCAGCCTAAATACGTAAAGAATACAACCAAACATTTTTACAGTATTCTAAAAGGCGAAAACTGAAAAGGTGCCTTCTACATGATTAAACAGCATTTATGCTGTTTGTCAATGTGAACAGGAAGCTTCAAGAATCAAAAGCTCTCTTTCACTTCAACTGAAGGCTTTGGGATATAAATATAAATCCTCCAAACAGTGGTGGATGCTTAGTTAGGCAGCAACAATTGCTGCACTCAATTCATCATGAACAGAAACACAGTCCTTAACACCAATCCCAGGACAGTGTTCAGATTTCCTCCCACTTGCCTCTAGCCAGCATCTAGGAGAAGCCCTGAGGGACCTGATGGATGTTGGAGGTATGGTTTTTATCCAAAGAATAGGAGTAAGGATCTGTTTATAATTCATTTATTTATTTATTTATTTATTTGTTTTGGTGGATTCAGAGTTCTTTTCTACATCTTTTAAAACACTTTTTGTCACTTTGACAAGTGACTTTAGAAAGGATCAATGAGTAACACTGGGACTCAATAGTCTCCTTTCCTTGATTCAAAGCTTCTGGCCTATCTTCAATTTGAATAAACATTTTTCATACACCTACTAAACTTTTTCCAAAAAATGTAAAAGGGTATTACAGCACAGAAAACTTAATGGTTCTATGAAATTATCCCCAAAAGCTTTCCGTAGAAAGCTCCAACTTTTCCCAACCCTGCAAGATTTTCACATGCCCAGAATATTTTTCTCAGTGTCAGTTTCGCCCATCAGCAAGTCTGCATTCTCTTTGTGAGAACACTGATCTTTTTTGACCTTGACAGGATAAACAAAAGACAAACAAAAAAAAAAAAGAAAAAAAATTGTCATTGCTTGATTCATCCCTTCTGGAATACTAAAATGTACAGACAGCAAATGTTGATATGCACAATAGAGGTTTGTTACTGATTCTGAAAACTATCTGATCCATCCCAAATTAGAAAAAGTCCACAGAGTAATAAGAATCAAAGCTGGTTGTTCCCTTTTTTAAAAAAATAATGACCTTCTGACAGATTTCCTGAAAAACGTGATCTAGCTGTTACAGTCTGCGTTTGGAGTCATAACCACCTGCATGAAGTTGAGTATTATTGAAGCAAATACTTGCTTCCCAGTAACTGCTATACACAGTGGAAGACTGAACCAACTAAACTAGACCTTAGTCTCATTCCAAGTAAATTAAATGATAACATAATAAACATGCTGCATATTTTCTTAAGGTGTAATCACTACAGAAATTTTCAAGGGAAATAATTTCCTGTGATTAAAGACAGTAGGGAAATGAAAATCGGACATGAAGAAAGAAACAAAATGTGGTAATTTTTTTGAAGGGCACTTATAAAGGATCACCATTACACAAATGATGTTTTTATTCTCATATTACATTAAAAAACATCATTTCCCCAATAATTTATTGTCTTTGAAATGAATATTCTGCAAGTCAGAAGTAGTAGATTTTACTGATTGCGATCATGACAGGAAGCAGACTGATATACTTCATAAAAATCATCACAGTCTCACATTGCACAAAAGAAACTAGTTGCAGTATATCATACAGCCAGTTTAATAGGTTACCGAGACAGCCATCAAATACTATCTGCATTTTGTAAGTTGCTTCATTTAGAGAAGGAAAGAAAAAAACTAAAAAGAAAAATAAGAAAAAGAATCTTATGTCTAAGCACAGAAATTAAGTTTAGACAGAACAGAACAGCATAAAAATTCAATCCTACCCTGAAAACATCTCCAGTTCTTAAANTGCAGAACTGATAGAGCTGATCTAATATATGTAATATATATATATATATATATATATTCCAGTTGTTATTTCATTTTATTAGTGGCTGGATAAATTGAGGGGGAAAAAATCCCATCTCAATATAAAACTTCAGAAAAAAGCCACAAACAACTGCTAAATATTATTGTGTATTTTGAAACTTGAAACCTTTATTTCCTTTCAATTGATTCAGATTTCAGTGGACTATAAATAAAGAAGAGAGCTCACACTAAACTCAAGGAACATTGATGAATAAACAAATCTAAATTATGTCTGAACTTCCTAATCAACCAAAAAGAACTTCTTAGAAACTTCAGTTTAGAGGGGAATGATTGCTTATTGTCACAAGACAAGATTATTTTTCCTCAGTTCAGAGTGAATTAGGTTTGCAAGCAGATCAGTCTGCATATACTGAAGAAACAAGAACATAATATGAAGTAAACTGTCTTTATCATTTGCAGGCAGTCAGGGAGACTGTATGGACTTGCTGACAGCTTGGTATGGCATACTTTCTCTCTATCTGTCCTCATGAAGGTTTATTAGTGATTGTCTCAATTTCTTTAGCCTACAAAGCATCAGACCTCTACCTTAGGTGCACCTGGTAATACATAAATAACTCCTGTCTGTCCTTAAGGTTTCCAAACCTGCTGAATGCCAGGGATCACTGATCACACTGGAAGTCTGCCATGAAATGAAACAAGTGTTGAAAATAAGCAATTTCTTTTCATTACACTGACCTCTACAAATGGCCTCATATCTTCATTAGCAGTTCAGACAAGGGAGAAAGCTGGTTTTGTTTTGGAGGAGAAAATAAATTATCATCTTACACCCTCTCAACATCAGTAGAAAATTCAGTTGCTGGATTCATGGTTAGATCTACAAAATGGACATAGACCCCAACATATTAGGCACTGTGACATCATTAACCCAATCCAGTCTAGAATGGTGTCTGAATGTGCTTACAGTTTTGGTGTGGAGTTTTGGGTTTTTTTTTCAGTAAAGTTAAATTCATTTGAAGTCTTTTTTTTTTTTTTTTTTTTTCCAAAATGAACACTTAACCCTTGCTATAAATAATAATTTTTAAACACTCTTTTCTAATGGAAGCAGTAATCCATAACAGATAAAATGTCAGCTGTCCCCATGGTAATGTCTGACAGCCAGGACTCCATCAGAATGTGCAGCACTTTCCTTTTCTGACTTAACTAATTGTAGAATGGATTCAAGGATAGACATTTTCCTCCTTTTTGTCCAGACATTTTGGAATATGGAAATATGGGATATGAACATTTTTGCAGGAGAGTGAGTGGGTCTTGGTTCTTCCACTTTCTAAGTGAATTCTGCAGACACCATGCTATAAAATATTGTATAGAAAAATGGGAATCGGATTTAAAACAGGAAAAAAAAACAAAACAAAAAAACCAACCAAACAAAAAACCAACCAAACAAAAAGCCCCAAAAAAACAAAAACTGAAAAAAAACAAACACGGAGCGTCAGAGCTTGGAACAATTGGAGAGAAAAAAATCAATCTGAACTCCCTGAATACTATCATTTGGATGATGACATATTTATATACATTCAAAAGCATAGAATGGTCTTTAAAATATATTTTTCTTTTTCTTCTTGTTTTTTCACCATTCATCTCATTAAAAGACTGACCTGTTCACTAATATTCTGAAAAAGAGAATGATACCCTATAATTACCCATAAATTCATACACACTTTTTGATGACATCTTCCTTTCAAAACCAGAAAATGCCTAAATGCCAAATTCTTGAAATTAAGAAATGTTTTCAGAAAAAAATCCTTGGCTCTCTCACTATGTGTTTTGATAAAACAGTATTTATAGGAATGGATCAACCAATTTTTTACTAAAAATAAATAAACATTCTAAAAATTCTCACTTTGTTTCTTTGTTTTATCAAAATGGAAACAGAATTAAAAAAAATAAATAAACCCTCACTCCCCTGCTACAAAATGAACCAACAGATCCATAAAATATCTAAAACATGTTCCAGCATGTCATAATCATGGTCCTCACCATTGCTTTGTAACTACTGTAAAAGAACTACAGAGAAATTATACTCCTAGTTTTTTCTCCATAATAAAAAATATTAGTTGAGGAATTATTTTCAAACATGAAATAGAGTTACAAAATAAATCAGATTATAAAAAGGATATTTTTCGACTGGTGGAAATTAGCATAGTTCCACTGGAGACAAGGGAACCTATTTATATGAGCTGCAGATTTAGTTATTATTTGATATTCAGGGAGCTCAGTGAGGAAAGAGCTGTAAGGCAAACAGTGAAACAGATGAGAGAAAGGGAGAAGTAAGGAATGAAAAGGCAAGCAGAATATATATTCATGCTGATAAGGCGGATCATCTGTCCCTCCAGAAATCCCAGTAAGCACAGAGAGACCACACATCCATTGGAAACATCTAACATACTTACTGAGAACTCACTCAATCTCATTATAGTGGTTCCTGAGGCTTGTCTGCCTCTGTGATTCTAAGTCATATAGTGGAACAATTATCTAAGCATATAACTGCAGCAGGATCTCAGTCTCGCTTTAGGCTGTGTTAGCTGATACAGTTCCAACCACAGCAATTAAGGTAATCACGATTTTAAAAATGGTTTTGAGGTAAGCCTGAATTCTCTGAGTTTCTGGTTTATCATGCCTGGAATTTTTATGCAAACTAGTTTTCGAAAGAGCAATATTTGCTAGCCCACAGAAATTTGCATGCAGTATTCTTCCTGGTTTTTGGGATATATATATATGTATTTATAGATATATTTAAAAAACAATATCCCCATGCTTATAAGAGATTAATTAAAATATTGCAAATACTTATACAAAAAGACCTTCTTCAAAAGCCATTAGTATGCTCTACAGTGTGTTTCTTTGCATTTACCACAATGAGCTGCTAGGGTAGGACTTAACACGGTACGGGAAATTTGGGCATGCCTACCAATGTCAACTGCAGGTAATCATGTCTGCTCTGCTCACAGCTGGAGCTGGCAGATGAGGCTTATTAGTACATCCCAGCTGTACATTAATGTTCCTGAATCCAGCTCAGAATGGAATCCATTTTATGACTACTGATATAAAGCATGTATGCTACTCTCTATGCCTGAGCATATCATGTGATGATTTTATGCATCTTTTAGTCCCACATAACCCAGTCAACATGATTCTACCTTGATTTAACACTCCACGTAGTGTCTTCCTTAGTATAAGTTACTTGCTTTAGATTGGGAATGCACAACTGCTGATTGTCACATATTTGTTAGTTCCACAGACAAATGTACTTTATTTTTCAAACATTTTTCTTGAGAATTTATTAGTTCAAATATTATGAAAAATTAAGATATATAACTAAATATCATTAAAACAAATTATATAAATGATATAAAACAAATTATCTTCAAGTTATTTATCAAGTGGAGATGTAGTCATACCATATTACATGCTGGGTAGTAAAAGATTACTCCTGTGAGCTAACATCACTAAGATCTTCCAATTTTTTTAGATAGATATAATTATTTCAGAAGCAATAGGTCTTATTTAACACAAATCTGGCTGATATTTGTTCCTGTATTCTCAGGAACACATAGATAAACTGAAAAAAATCAATTGTTTAACAGAACAAAACCATTTGCACTCAACAGAGTCTTTGTGAACAACAGGACTAGTTTGGCTGACAAAGTCTTACAGCTGATTCTTCTCTTGATGGAAGTCACAGCATGTTGATATAAAGTCAGACTGCAGCTATACTTCAGAAGAATTTATCATTCTAGCTATTCCTCTCATGGAAACCGTTTACACATAAGTGTAAAGTTAAGAAGGTCATACAAGCGTTTAGGACAAGATCAGAGACTGAAACACAACTAAAGATCCAAGGTGTATTTGTGTTTACTGTCCTCTTCTCAGCCTCTCACTGATATAAAGAACCTTCAGCAATATTACCTCTAATTTCAAATTACCTCCCTGTAGCGCTTTCTTTTTATCCACTTCAACATGAATGAGAATCTTCTCATGGAATCATGTTTGAACTGCTCAAATATTGATGACTATTATTTCAGTAAAATAAACAAAATTTTATTCCCTTCTTTCCCCCTTAAATTAAGGGAGGGGAAATAAAAAAAATCCTATGATATTTTGAAGGAAAATTATGTTGTATTTGTTTGATTTGCAGATTTGTTTGAACTAGTCTGTTAAAGTTTTCCTTTTTCTGAGTATTCAGAGGGTGTGTAAATATGTGTTGGGATGACGTCTTGTAACTTTTCTTGGTTTTAATAATATTTTTTAGTGTAGTTTTTGTTGAGACATTACTATTTAAAGAGCATTTTAATGTAAAAGTGATGGAGCTAATTATGAGAGACCAAAGCATAGGTTAAATCTGGTCATTAAAAAAGAAGCCACATATACTGGGAATTATGTATTTCTTCCATGTACATTTTTTTGACAAATTTTGCTTTTATCAGCTTGTACACTAAAAACATTTCATTAAAAAGGCTTTTTAAGTTACTTTATCATTGTGAACGTGTACCTCAAATAGTACATAAACTCAAATCAGTACATGAACTCAATTGTTCATATTACCTTAGAATGTCTACATTAGTGACATGAGCAGAACTCTTTTGCCATATATCTATGTATATAAATACATATGAAAATTGAACATATATGTATGTGTGCATATATATATAAATATATACACAATTTTTTTTTTTTTCCCCTGGTACTTCAATTTTCCAGTAATGTTCTTAACTTTGAAGGGACACTTGAAGGCATTAACATCTCTAACAACAAAACACCTGGGTATGGTACTCTGCTACCCTGAAGTTGCTTGTAAGTACATTACATATTACAAAATCTTTGACTGATGTAACATATTTCTTCAAATTAAAGACTTTCAACCAGCAGAGCCAATAAAACAGATTGTCTGCCAATTTCTCCATTAAAACCTTGATGATAGGTTTTACTTAAATTACATCAAATGTCAAGTTTTCCATGATTCCAAAAGCATAGTTATGCATAGAAATAGAAATTACTAATTAAAAATTAGTTTCAACTGACACAATGGTTGAATTTAAAAGGTCACTGTAATATTCCAAACAATTACATGTTGGTTTTGAGTCTTTAAACCTCAGTTTCCAAATTAGTTGCAACATTTGCTGTAACCTGATCATATTTCTAAGTAGAACTCTTTCCTGAGAATTCAGAAACTTAAACTAATTACTTAGCATTTAAGAAGTTTTAACCTAAACATGCATATGCTATGTTCATTTTGTTATGTCTTATTTTGCCTCTAAGAAACCATAGTGATGAAGATGTATAAGAGTTCATTTTACAGATGATTTGACCTGCCAGGGGTCACCATAAAAAAAATAGTTTTCTTTATTTCTGCATATATATGAGTTTTCTTGATTTTAGAAGGGAGGAGGAATCATAGCAGGAGTGTTAAATTTTGTCTATAAAAAGCATCCCACTGGAATTCTTAGCAAAAGTCATCTTTATGTCAAGGACATGGCATTTTAAGAACAGCATTTTTTCTGAAGCTTGGGAAAGTTCAGATTAACTTGATATTAAAAACTAATCACCATTTCAAAATTGATTTGATGTAATTGAAATGAGAGATCTATTCCCTTCATACTATCTTTTAATCGGAACTATTCCCTAGAATTTTGAAGGTCATGACACTTGCACTTTTAGCAGCGTGAGTAAGGTGAATTTCTTGTAATATAAGTGCAAACTGACTTGTTTGACAGACCTGATTTCCTTTTATGAAAAGGTAGCCCATGTAGTTGATCAAGGAAAGCCAATAAATATAATCTTTACAGATTTCAGGAAAGCTTTTGATACTGTCTCTCACAAAATGTCCAGCACACAACTGGATAAACACATCATGTGATGGGTGAGGGAGGAACTGGCTCATGGGTTGAGCACAGGGGTAACAATGAATGGGGTAACATCAGACTGGTAACCTGTTACTAGTAGAGTTCTGCAGGGCTCCCTCTTAGGTCCTGTGCTCTTCAACACCTTCATAAATGACTTGGATGCAGGACTGGAAGGAATACAAAGCAAGTTTGCAGATGACACAAAACTAGGAGGAGCTGTTGACTCCCTTGAAGGCAGAGAGGCCCTTCAGACAGACCTCGACAAATTAGAGGACTGGGCAATCGCTAACCTTATGAAGTTCAACAAGGGAAAGAGCTGAATTCTGCATCTGGGAGGGAGCAGTCCTGGAGGTACATACAGACTGGGGAACGAGATGCTGAAAAGAAGTGCCATGGAAAGGGACCTAGGGGTCCTGGTCAATGCAGAGTTGAATATTAGTCAGCAGTGCCCTGGCAGCCAGGAGGGCCAACTGTGTCCTGGGGGGCATCAGGCAAAGCATTGCCAGACAGTCAAGGGAGGGGATTGTCCAGCTCTTCTATGCACTGGGACAACCTCACCTTGAATATTGTGTGAAGTTTTGGGCACCACAACATAAGAAAGATATTCAGCTCTTAGAGAGTGTCCAAAGGGGGGCAACAAAGATTGTGAACAGCCCTGAGGGGAAGCCGTATGAGGAGCAGCTGACATCACTTAGTCTTCTCATCCTGGAGAAGAGGAGACTGAGGGGAGGCGTCATCACAGACTGAGGGAAGTCTGCAACTTCCTCATGAGGGGAAAGAGGAGAGGCAGGCACTGATCTCTTCCTATGGTGACCAGTGACAGGACCTGATAGAATGACCTGAAATTGTGTCAGGTAAGGTTTAGGTTGGATATTAGAAAAAGAGTCTTCACTCAGAGCGTGGTTGGGCACTGGAACAGGCTCCCAGGGAAGTGGTCACAGCACCAAGCCTGACAGAATTCAAGGAGAATTTGGACAATACTCTCAGGCACATGGTGTGACTCTTAGTCCAGTGCAGGGCCAGGAGTTGGACTAGATGATCCTTGTAGGTCCCTTCCAAGTCAGCATATTCTGTGACTCTGTGATTCTATAGTTAAACTGATAGTGAGACATGGTAGAGAACATTAAATAACATTACAAACAGTCATTTGTGGATCCAGTTATGAATGTTTTAAAATATAGATGTTTTCACCTATGAAAATTACTAGGAAATGGTATTATATGATCATGCAATTTTTAACTAAAGCAGTTAGAGAAAATTTGGATAAGAATAACTTTGAAAAAGAAATTATGTTTTCTTGGAAATGTGAAGAAGGTTCCATTTTATAAATGCTTTGAAAATGTAACCCAGAAAAGTTGACTAAGAGCCTGCAGACAAAAGTCAAGAAAATAATTCTTGCAAAATGGAAATGTAAGAGAAAAAATAGTTAAGGATCAATGACTATTACTGGAGAGTCAAATAGTCAAAATAGAAGAGATTTCTAACTGAAATAAGTAAAGGAGAAGAAGAAAGGTTATATACTGTATCCTAAATCACAGAAATTTAAAGGAGATGAAATCTGGTCTGAAAATAGAAATCTGGCTGAGAATCTGTGTCAAACTAACTCACAGCTACAGATACTAGAAAAATATAACCACTTCTAAATCAACAAGGCATGAATGAAAGAGTGCACAAAGCTAGAAGATGAAGAGCTATCACAAGCTAGATCAATTTATAACCTAAAAATAAGAGAGGATTTTACAAGCATGTGACAATCACTTTAGTTTATATACTTGAAAACAGCTAAATGCCAGAGATTCTTCCTTCTTTCTACCTCTGAATGACTGAAGGTTTAGCCCATCAGTCTATTGTGTGGATGAACTCGCAGCATGGATTAAAGACTCAGCATGACAGTCAGGAATACTTTGAAGGACTGATATTGACAACATAACTCTGAAAAATGCTACTGTTCTCCAGAGTTTAACATTGACAAATACAGTATATTTTTTCATGCATTGCTACTAATAAGGTACAGGGCAGTACACTGCATTGTCAAGCTATTTTTGCTAATACTGAGACTGTTTCTCTTGACAGGGTTCTTGCACATGGATTTTTTTTTCTGTTGTTCTGTTTGGGTTTTTTATGTACTTATTGCAATACAAATTAGCAAAATAAAATGTATCTGTCTTTTAACCTTTAATATACTAGAATTCAGAAATAAAAACAAATGTAAATTGGAAAATTTAATTAATTATCTGTGGAATTTAATTTCATAAGATAACTCATTCTGAACTTTCCAACCAGAAGATCCATCAAGACTTCAGAAGGCATTCATCTTGATGGACTTTTTATGTAATTTCCTTTTGCACACTCAGATTTAGCAGTAAAATAATTAACTTTAAGGGTTATACACTGTTGAAAAATAACAGAGCACGTTATTATGCAGCAAAATAACTGTACCAATTGATTTATTTTTATCTGGATTTAGCTTAAAAAAACTATTTCTCAAAGTGTGATGTGAGAGTTTTGATTTTATTAGATTTGTAAGTGCTTCAAATATTGATATAGATGTGATAGTTTGATCTGTTCACGAAGCATCCTACCATGAAAGATTAAGATAGAGGATGAAAGACAATGCAGTCTTAACAGTGAGTTTTCACTGAAGGCAACACTATTGCAATTGAATTAACTATACCCATAAGCAGTTCTTCACATTTGCACATCCCACACAGATAAATATTTCATTCTTTAGACTGATGTTACCTGTATCATCCTTCTCTATGCCATTTCTCTGAATAATTTTAAAGAAGTCTGAACACTTTCTCCAGAAGAGCTGCTTGATGTGACTAATGTGGGTCACATATACTTCTCTTTCTTTCTTTTTTTCTCCCTAGAGAAGTGTGGCTGTCATAAGGCATCTTCCAGTTGGATGAGTTGTTGTTTTGGGTTTTTTTCCTGTTAATTTTAAGTGTGCACACTACCATTTTTATGTACTAATATCTATGTAATATTGCATAAATGTGACATACAACAAAACCAAATCTTCAGGTTTGAAATCCACATGTCTTATTCTAGCCTATTTAACTTTTCAAAGGAAGTACTAACACAACAGAATGCAATCTTTCATTAGTATATGGAACTCCTGTGAGAAGTCACTAGCAACAGTGAAAGTAAATGAACTCATTTTATAAACTTAGCGAGTTGCACAAACCCCCCCCCCCAAACCCTAATATTAATTTAAACATTAAAAATTGTTTGCAAAAGAACAAGCTTTTGTTGCTATTTTAGTCTTGGGTCAAAAAGTACAGAGTTGTTATTGGTTGCTTAAAATTATATTCTCTGGTGGTCTATTCATCAATTCAGAGATGATCAAAGTATTTGCATCAGGACAATCATGCCTGCTCTAAAAGATGGAGACATAGAAAATAATAATAAATCATTAAATAAATACAGGTAAGATCAAAAATTGAAAACACAAATATGAACAAGAGAGTTGCATTATTCATTGTGAGACAAAATGTGGAAAAGAATAAAGATACCAAAAGCATTAAATGGATTTTAACACCTATAATTCAAAGCTAGAAAACATGCAGACAACTATTAACAGGATTTAAAACTCCCAGCCAAAGGAAATGTTCCATGGCTCTAGAAAGATAAATAGTTGAATCCAGCTACATATTGCAGCTGAATTACACAGACGACCAAGACAGAGACATCAAGTGCAAAGCTTTTAAGTATGTTCATGGTAGAATAAAATAACCAACAAGCTGAACTCTGAAAAAAAAATAGAATAAAAATGGATTGCTAATAGATAAGAAATGAATCTTGGAAATTTACACTCTATTGTGATATTTTATTACTATTCTCTAAATATTCCAGGAGACATAAAATAAAGGAAAGACTTTTAAAAATCAAGCATGCTTTTAAACCAGGTGCACAACTGCATGTACAGAAAGGAGGTCTGGCTAGCTTGAGATTTAAACCACGAAGATTGTGGGTTTGATCCCTGTGTGGCCCATTCACTTAAGAGTTAGACTTCATGGTCCTTGGGGGTCCCTTCCAACTGAGAATATTCTGTGATTCTGTGAAATAAGAAAATTTCACTTGCTATAATAATTTTCTATAACACTTCTAGCAAGCTAAATCTCAAACAATTTGTTTCTTTATTTATATTAAAATAGTTCAAGATATATAAGCAAGATGTTATATCCAGAGCTTTTTCAGGACTATGTGATTTTGGGTCAGTTTTTACTCCCAATTCTATAGAATAGCCAAAGTATTAAAGCAAATTTACAATATAATGACATTTTCTGGGAGGCTCATAGATATTATAACAAATGTTAATACCTGTGTTCTTAGAAGCTCAAATAGGTTATGCTGATTTTGACTGAGATTAATTTTCTTCATAGTAGCTATCAGGGGGCTTTTTCAGATTTGTGCTGGAAAGAGTGTTGGTAACACAGGGATGTTTCCTTTCCTGCTGAGCAGTGCTTGCACAGAGTCAAGGCCTTTTCTGCTTCTTGTACCACCCCAACAGTTCACAAGGAGTTGGGAGTGGACACAGCTGGGACAGCTGACCCCAACTGACTCAAAGGCTATTCCATAACATATGGCATCATATTTAGTGTATAAAGCTGGGGAGAAGAAGAAAGAGTTCAGAAGAGTTCAGAAGGATGGCATTTGTCTTCCAAAGTCACCCTTACACATGATGTAGCCCTGTTTTCCTGAGAATGGCTGAACATCTACTTGCACATAGGAAGCAGTGAGTAAATTCCTTGTTTTGCTTTGCTTGTATGTTGTGTCTTTTGCTTTACCTGTTAAATTGTTTTAGTCTCAACTCAGAAGTTTTCTCACTTTTACTCCACTGATTGTCTCCCCCATTCGACTTCAGGGCAGGTGAATGAGTGTTAAATCATGACATAGGCAGAGCAATCTCTTGGTATAAAGGTATCTTTCCCTCCCAGCAGTTCTATGAGTAGCCAAAGACTCGATGGGGAAAGGGGGCTGCAAATGGGAGGCTCCTGGGATTGTTGACAAAATGCTTTCTTTACCCCTCTCAGTCAGGGGTTCAGCCTGCAGCATATCTCTACCCAATATCCCTCATGGTTACTCTTCCCTGATATTTTGACCTTGAGATTCAAAACTGACATGTTTGCTGTTATGAACTTTGTAGTAACACTGACACAATACAAAGAAGTCCCTGATATTTGCTACAAATCAAATCCAGTTTTCAATTAATTGAATAATTATATGAAGCAAGAAAGGCCGAAATACTCGTATATAGTAAAACCACAAAATCGTTAGAAATGCAAGAAGAAAACTACAGAGTTTTATGTAGCTTCCTGTAAGCAAAGACAGACCTGAAATTTATGCTGAATATTTCTAGAGGAATGAAAAAATAATTGGAAACCCCACAGAGAAATTACAGAATGTATCTCTCTTCAGGAACTAATGAACATATAAATTACTGAGTACATAAGTAAATGCTTCGGGGAAAGCCCTTCTCTCCACAATGCATATTGTCTTAAAAGTGAAGTGCCATGGAGTAGGATTTTTTTTTTTAACAGGTTCATGTATTTTCTGTTTAAAACACTATTTGCATGTAGTTTATTTAGTAGTGATAAAGCTTTTGACCTTCTTTGCAAAGCATTTTGAAATCTGTTATGAAAAATTTAAATGGCAACAGTTCAAAAGGAATTATATGCTGTAATGTATTAATAGTAAAAGTGGAAAAATAGGGAATATTTTGCAGAGACTTCTACTCCGTCTCTATAGAGCTTTATTAGAGGAGAGGAGAATGGGAAGGGAAATAAGCAAGCAACTTCTAGTGTTTTTTTCACACTATTTAAGAAACTAAGGGGTCCCTCTAGGAAATTATTCATCTGCATGTATGATTAACTGATAAAATGAATTAAGAAAATTAAGCAAGCATAATGGTTTACAAGTCACTTGTAATTAGTTCATGTGAACATACTTCTGTTGTAGTCATTCTGGAAAGTATCTAAAGAAAAAGATCATTACAAATACCAACTGATCATGCAAATTTCATTTAAGTAAGATGAAATCAGCACAATATTGTAATTTATATCCATGAGACTTATTAAAAAAAAAAAAACAAAAAAACAATGCAAGCAACACCTCTTTTTTTTTACTAACACAATTTATTTGTGTAAAAGAATAGATGTTTCTTCTATTACCAGAGATAAGATTTGCTGAGAAGTGTTACAAACACTTTTGATTCAATTAGTGACAATGCACACCCACTGTTATAATACTAGTAAAAGTATTGATGAAATGGTCAGCAACCAACCACAGTGAAAAGCAATGGTAAGTATAACAATTTTCTCTATTCAGAAATCTAATGGTTGATAAAAGAGAATGACAAGGTATTACAGAGGTCCCTAACCTGAAGCAGCTGAATGAGTAATTTGAATTTAGTAAATCTTGTGGCCAAAGCAAGTTCATTCTGCCAAGTGTTAGCAACAAGCCTCAGGCTTTAAAAATACTAATTAACCACGCTGTACCTCAGAATTTGTGAAGCTTTACCTGGACTTGTTTGATTATGAATGTCTTTTAGGTTGATTTTATATGTGTTTTCAAATACAGGGTTGAGAAGTATAACAATAACCCTGAGCAACAACACTCAGACTCAGAAGGAAGAAACTTCCTGACAATGTAGTACCTTTTTGTCCCAGAAAAAAACTAGGGATACGGACAACTTGCCATAACTACATATAAGTAGGATGGTCTTTATACCAAAGAAAGGAATTATAGACTAGAAAGTCAATATAAACCAATTTTAATAAGATGAAAGGAAATGGCCTCAGGTTGTGACAGAGTAGGTTTAGAATAGATATTAAGAAAAATTTCTTGTGGAAAGGATTGTCAAACATTGGAACAGGCTGCCCAGGGAAGAGGTGGAGTCAACATCCCTGTAGGTATTTAAAAGATGTGTAGATATGTCAGTTAGAGGCATGGTTTAATGGTGGACTTGGCAGTGTTAGTTTAATGCTTGGACCCAATGATCTTCAAGGTCCTTTCCAACCCTAAATGATTCTATGATTCTCTTCTATACAATAGCTTCTCAATCACAGGAACAGAGAAGATCCTGTTTAAATAGACTGGCAGTATTCAACTGAATGATCAAGTAAAGATAGTCCCAAGACACAATCTCTAATCTTGATTGATGGCCAGTTTAGCACTTACCTTAGTCAGGAAAGTTAGCAACATAAATCACTGAGTTCAATCTCAGGTAAGTCAGTAGAAAATCTACCTGCAAAATAACACAATTATAAGGAAGATATGAATTAACTATGTAAAATAACAGTCCTCAGAGTTAAGATGCAATTTTTGTCTTAAAGACTTTATGTTTTCTTTCAAGGCAAAGGCATTTCCCCTTATTCTCTGCAGATTACCTCCTTAGCCCAATGCTTCAGATAACACATAAATCAGATTAATTTTGAAAACACGACTAGAAATTCTATGTTAACTGGTTTTTTTACACAAATTACAAGTCCTTGAATTTACTTTGTTCTTGATTTTATTTTCATCAAATTTATTTATGGTGTCTCTTTATTCTTTAGTTATAAAAAAAACCTCGACTGTGCTAAGGCTGGAAACAGATATATAGTTGAGAAACACAGAAAAATTTCCATCTGAATGATTTCTTCAGTGCGTGATTCCACTGTGCTACATATCTTGGCATGCTCGTCAATCTGTCCCATTTGAAGTTAACATTCCCTTGGGGAAAGGAAAATATCATTATGAAATTTCTTGAGTGAGCTGTTCTGTCTCAGTGTTTTCACAAACAGTCAACCTTGGAGTTCTAATGTTAGGAATCAGAACATAATGCTTTTTTTAGGAGTTAAAAAAAAAAAAAGTCTGAGATGCAATGAGATGATTTGGTCAAATAAGCAGAAGAGTAGTGTGCATTTTAAAATAATATATGTATTTTCCTGGTACATTATCTTACTTACTTAGTATCATTAGATTTCTCACAGTTGCAAGTGATCACAATCACAGATTTAATTAAGTGAAGTAGCTCATATATATATATATATATATTCATATATTCCATTCAGCTATAATTGTTATGCCTATGTGAAAGAACATTCCAGAATTTGAAAAGTCAGGTAAAGAAAAATTAATCTGAAAATTAAAATTACCTCTGTAACCTTATTTCAAAGCCCTTCTATGTATATTTGATGACATTGCCATATTTTTTTATCTACTCTCTTGCTTCACTTGGTATAAAACAAACATTCTGTACTTGCACCAGATAGTTTAATATTTTCTATTTTCATTTAATTTGAAACTCTAGCTCATATAGTATAGCTTTAGGATTTATTTACTGGTCATTACTTACATATTGTTCTAACTACAGATTATCAATTAGACTAAATAAGTAGAGTATCTTTCTATGAGATGTAGACTCTACTTTAGTCTTTGCATACTTCCCAGGATCTTAAGTAAGTAGTGTAGCAATTACAACCTTCATCCCTACCATTCTTGCTGTATCTACACCTGTCCTATGCATGGAAATAAATGCAAAAATATTCCACTTGTAAAAAATAATTACATCATTTTCTTAACATTCAAGTTAGTTTGTAATCTCACATTTTTCAAAGTTTGCTTTTGCAGTATGTTCTGTTCTTTTAGTGCTGTTTCCAATATTGGATCAATTTTTTTAACAAAATATTTTATAAAGACTTTGCCTAGTGCTAGGCCTGTTGCCAAGAGAACAGATGAATAACAGTAATATATAATTATCTACAATGGGAAAAACATTTAAGCATTTTGCCATTCTGTTTCTCACCTATTTCTGATAGAAGTTCATGAAACTCAAAAACTTTTTAGTGCATCAAAGACTAAGAATCTTCTGCATATTCCACTACTATAAATCAGGGTCAGATCTCAAATCTCCCTATTCCAAATCCAAGACTTTTTTATATTGCTCATTGTCTCATCTTCAAATGCTATTCCCAATTTCCTTGGGCAATGAGTATGAATATTCACCTTTTGTTTCTATCTTCAAATTCACACTCTTTCTCAGTTGCCGCCTTGCCCCACCCTCTAATCCTAACACCATTATTTGTAACAAATTTCTTCAACTCTTGTCCGAGAAGTATGTTTTCCCCTTCTGAATCCTCTTCTGACTCCCTTATCTCTGTCTTAATTTTTTGTTTTGTGAAGATTTACTCTTCATTTTGCGTCGTTTTGAGTAATCTTCTAATTCATCATTATTCTACACCACAATTCTCCCATATTGCCAAAAATACCTTTTTACAGTGTTGCATTTTTAACCCCATTCCCAATAACTAAACCCACCATCTACCAAATTAATCCAACTATTTTACGGTTTTAACTTCAAGTCTCTCTAGCCACACCTCAATTTGCATCTTTTCCTAAAAAGCTTCCACCACACTGCAAGTGGGCATTCAGTCTCAGATTCAGAAATCTCTGCAGCTACTGCCTGACATTCACAATATCAGTACCCATCTTTCCTATCCTTGTTCTAGGCCTCATTCCCTGCCTTAATCCACCTAGAAAATCCTAGAAAAATATGTAAACTTCTTAATTTGCTAAAATTAAACTGTCATCTAGGCTGAGACAGCTGTCATCCATGAGAGTCTGGTTTTAGTAAAGATAAATGCTATGGGATTTTTTTTGTTTCTAAGGAATAGTAAGCAATTTTTAAAACTATTACAATGAGAATAGTATTAATGAATTCATATCAAATTGAGGTAATAAAAACCCAATGAATTTTTATCTTTATATTTTTTCTCTTTACTTTTTTACAAATCCCTCTTTTTATAATTTAAAAGAAATCTTTTTAATTATTTTCCCCACATTTCTTTTTTGTAAATTGCTTATTTTTAAAAAAAAAAAAAAGAATCCAATTCAGGTCAAATAAGTTTAAAATAAATGACATATTTCAAGGTACCTTGTTCCATCCTTTTTTTTTTTTGTTGTTGTTTGTTTTATGTTTATCTTATAAAAATGGCTGAAAATTTTTGAATGTTCAACTGAACTCAAATTCCCTATTATTATTTTGCTGGTGACCAGAAAGATAAAAGTATTGCTTTTATTTCTTGCCCTTGGTAAGAGTTTTTGGAATTTACAGGGCAAACCTTAGAAATTCAAAGAGGAAAAGTATGTTCCTTCAAAGAGGAAATGGTATGTTGAATGACTCAACTGAAAGACTTGGGTAATCAATACATTCTGAGCTAGCATTGTTCATTTTTATATCAATATGCAATTCACTCAGGGCACAGAACAGCCTTGAAACATAAAAAGGTGATTGCAAAAGCAAAACAAACAAACAAACATACAAAAAAACCAAATTGAATTTCATTGTCATCTTAAGAAAATAAATCTGTCAAAATTTCTCATTTTAATCTATAGCCTTATTAGTTTATTATGAGCTGTGTCCATTTGTAGAAATAGCAATTTCTGTACCAGAAAAAGAAGTTATACAAAAACACAAGTTACAGAAGCTTAGATATACTTACATTATCTTACTTAAATATTTTAAAAGCAATATCTTAATGAAAAGAATTTAAAAAATAAAATTATTCTACAATTTTTGTAGAAATCTCTAAGAATTGAGCTGCATGTGGTATCAGTAAGATAAAATGTTTCTTTTTCTAAACTGATATTCTTGAAAACAGTCAAATACCTGTCAAAACACTTCTACCTGCTCTAGTAAAACACACATTGTAATTTTTGTGTATTCATTAACTTGAATATTTGTATAGCTTTCTAAACTGAAATGTTGGTTTTTTTTCACTCTAACTGTATTGTGTTCAAGAGAAATAAAATATAATACTAACAATATATTATATTCAGTTTATAAATACAGAAAATCAGGAAAAGTTTGATTTCCCAATTCATTGGAATGTCAAGTAGCCATGTTAAGAAGAATGGGACAATTTAGCTACATTGAAAAAAGATTATATGCAAGTCATACCAGCAAAGTGAAATGAAGGTCGAACACCACAGTGCTTTGCAAAAGCAGAGAATGAAACCATCAATTTTATTGCAATAACACACAAAAAAAAAAGAGAAATATTAAAATTATTTTTGAAATGCATTATAGGAGCAAATTTTGTGATAATGACAAATTCCACACTTAGTTACTACTTCAGAAAAACGAGGTAAGAAGTAGTACCTACCTGGAAGAAGTCAAGAAACATGAACAGTTGATGAATTTTTCTTAAATTTAGAAAATATAACTTTTTCTACCAGTATGTATGAGTATTTTTATTTCTTCTTTTTTTTTCTCCCTAAAATATTTTATGCTAGTACCAGCTGTCAGAGCTTTTAAGCACTTTAAAATGCACAATATGGCATACCTTGAGCTAGAATGTTTCTCTTTATTAAAGTTTCATTTATAATAAAGTTAAAAAAAAAATAAAAGTAGAAAGGAAGATCCATTATTTAACAGACAATTTATGTACAATTCATGTAGTAAAACTCCAAGACAGAAAATAATATACAATATGAAAATTATATGGTGTCTTTAATACAGCTTTCTGAAATAAAGCTATTTATTTCACTAGCTATTTGTTTTACTTTATTCTACTCAGCTGGACTAGAGTATTTTCCACGAGTAACGTAAATACAAAGGATGTACTGCAGGAGATATTGCAACTGAAGGGTTTGCTGTAAGTTCTAATATAGTTATGTTAACAAACACAATTGTGTGTAATGCACATTGATATTTTAATGTGAAAATGAAAAAGAAACTTCCTAATACAACCAGACTTTTGTATGTGATATATTACTTTTCCCTGTTGACAATTTTCCTGCTGCTATCATTACAGTCATCTCTCAACTCTTGATTGTAAGATAGCTCCCTATTACTTTGTGTTTCAAACTGTGAAGGCATCCTTAAAGTGAAAATAACAATTTGTCCTAGATTTGTAGTTCAACTTAGCTGGGATCATATTTCTTTATTGACTCAGCAGAAAAAAATTTTGGATTTGGAACAAAGTACATTTCAGTACTACAGTAACATTTCAGGTTTCAATAAACAGCAATTCAGAGTGGGTTTCCATCAGTACCCAAGAAGTTTGTTGGCATTTTTCTCATTGCTTCAGCATTTCTCGATTCAGAATAGTCCCTCATTTATTCTCACAACAGTATGTTGCTCTGCTGTGTTTCATAGTGTTTAACTCTCTACATCTTTTACCGCACCTCAGACTAACCTCCACAACATTATCATATTTGTAATGTCTCATCTTACTATCAATTTAGTACTTCTTGCAATTGGTATGAACTTATAAAAACAAACACTGTTGATGACACCATTTGCTGTTACCAGGGAAAATGACATAATTTCAGCTGCTGTAACTATTGCTAACAGTTGGTAACCACTGGCAAATGCTGTTTCCCATGGCAGCAGATGTGGTACTTAGCACAAAAAAACAGCAGTTCTTGTTTGTTTTGGTTACACATGATTAAAAAATGTCAGGTCAGGTAATTTATCTTCCATTCAAAATTAATTTCTTCCATATAGGTCAAACTGTAATTTCTGAAATCAGAAATCCTAGGACTCTTTTTTAATGTTATTCCTAGTTGCTCAATGCATGGCTGTGAAAACAGCATTGATTTTTTTTTTCCAAGGGTAATCTTAAAGGTTTAACAGCAGTACTGTATGAATCATGTCATGTGGGTCTTTTTGGTTTATATGTGGGGATTTTTTTGTGTTCAAGATAAAGAAATATTTATTAGAACCCACAAGAAAACCCTATGGAAACAATCAAGGAAGGCTTTTGATTACCATTGAACACTATTTTTATTGTACTCCTAACATTCACAGAAAGATTACATTAGAAGGGTAAACTTCTAGATGAGTCAGAACTAGCCAAGAAGTGGTAAAATAGTTTAACATTTTGAACTTTGAAATGTGCTCAGGTTTTCAAAATTTTTTGAACCATGGATGAACTGATTCAACACATCATATTTGGTCTTGTTTAAGTGAGCCTATTTTTTTCAAAGCTCCTCTAGTACAAAACTTGTCTGTGTTGTTTTTTATACAGCATAAATGTTATTAGAGTACATTAATTAATTTTATGCCAAAACTTGTCTAGGCTCTACTAGTGCCTTCAACTGGAGTATTGAATTCTGTTTTTTCTCTCAGAGCTTTGGTAAAAAGGGTTAGAATGACAGCATACAATTTCATACTTACAGCTCAGTATTTTAATCAGCTGTATTTCAGAGCGGTACAAGCAAAATAAAATTTTCTGCTGTTTTAAAATGTCAGAAATGCATATGAAGATACTTATTTGCACTGCTAATAGACTGGTTTAGTATCTTCTCTTGTAGAGTGCTTTTTAGCCATAGCATAATCCTGTCAAACTTTAATGCTTCAGTTGCAGTATATAATCTTAATCTAATGCACAGAACTGCTAATATTTCAAATATTATGATATGCGCAGTGAGGCAGAAATGTGTAGCTTATTGAATAAGCCATCTAAAATGACTTGGCTCTCTGAAATGATTTGACAATTTCAGTAAAAAAAAATAAAAATAAAGAGCTTTTTAATATGTGGGGGAGTTTTGTTTGGTTGGGTTTGGGTTTCAGTTTTGTTTTTGTTTTTTTCCTAATTAAACAAGATGACCCAATTCAACAACACTCATCTTGGTTAAGAAATATGTATGATTATCCAACCAATAATGAGTGTTAAGAAGGAAGGGTTTGAAGTATTGCTTTCCCTTCTCTATGCTTTTAAAAACAGCCATTTTATTAGGTGTTAATTTTAACCTCTAACGTGGTAACCTCTGATTAGGATATTGATTTTCTATAAAAGCATAGATTCTGGTCCCAGAAAGCAATCAGTTGCCCGATTCTGTTTTTGAATATCCAGCTTTAAACCTTACTCTTGAGAGAATAAGAATTCCCTGCTTTTACAGGCAGTCTGTAGTCTGCCTTGTCTTTACCCCTAAAGGATTGTACCTACAGAAACAAAGCTGGGTAAACAGACAAATGTATCAAGAAAGTATTTAACAACTTAAGTACCTTTAGTCACTAGACCATTAATTAAATTTTCCCAAACTCACATCTCAGTGAAGGATAGAAAAAACTGTGATAGATGTTTTTCTTATACCAGGCACAAAACAGGAATTTCAATAGAACTCCAAATTCCTTCCCTTCACAGCTCTTATTTTTCCCCTTTTTGCATTGCAAGGGATTACGCAGATACAAAGTAAAAATGCAACATGACGTTTGCAGTCTCCTCGAGTAGCATCCCTGACTGCTGTTAGTTTTCTCTTCTTCTGAGGTGCAATCATATTGATTGATGTACAGACAAGCATGTCAAAATCTAACATGTACGTGGGCCAGATTCATTATGTTTTCCACCTTTTTCTTCTTGTCAGTTTGATCTGTACTGGAGGGACCAGAGAAGGCACTTATCATTCTTGTTGCCAAAGGGTATGTGTGCTGTTAATTTACTCAGCCTAGTAGAGTTAAATTCAACTGGTTACAATTAATAAAATAGCTGTTATGTGGACCTAATTTGTAGAAATAAATATAGGTTGCATCACTCTCCACTCATGGATATGTAGGTATATTCATATATATCTAATACACAAAACATTTCAGACAACTGACATGACTGGTATGGCAAAGATAATTTTTAATTTCAGATTTCTCTTAATATATTTTGAAATCCCTTACAGACAGACCCAGAGGAAAAGTGTATTTCACACAGGTTTTTAACATTTGTTTTTGTTCTCCAGTTGAGAACTAAACAAAATATATCAAAATGATCTACAATAATATTTCTGAGCTTATGTTCTGTGGAAGCAGCTAATAAAGCCGTTGAATGTATTAAAAAAAAAAATGTAGTTGACCATATGTTCCTAATCACATGGAAGGAAACAAATGGAATGGAAAAGGATGATAATAGCTTATTGGTGTGAACTCACAAATATCAAGCTTTTAAGAAAAGTGAAAATTAACATCATGGAGGCTATACCATACATGATGGCACAAATCCAGCACTAGATTGTAGGGAATGAGGTGAGGTCTTTTTCACCTAGTAAATAGATGTTTCTTGTGAATTTTGGTTTAAGTACTGCAAGGGCTATAAAAAGACTGAAAAACACTACTACGGTATTTCAAGTATTGACTCAGATATTTCTTATTCAGCCTTCATATTTTGTATGGTACTGTGATACGTTGTTTTAAAGGGAAATACAACATATTTCATTCAGAAAAGATTGAAACAGAATATTACAGAAATGCCTAACCACTTACCATTTCTCGTCTGGAAGAAATTTTGTATAAAATCTCCATGGGGTCAAGGGTACATTTTATTTTGCACAGATCTCTAATATCATCTATACAACAAGGAGTCTTCATACAAATAAGTCAACAAAAATGTTTTCCATATCAACTAGTATTTAGAACTGAAATTCTCCAGTTAAGCAAAAACATGAACATGAGGACTTCTGTTGACAGGGACAAAATGCAGAATCATAGAATTATTTAGTTTGAAAAGAACCTTTAAGATCATCAGGTCCAACCGATAATCTAACACTGCCAGGTCCACCACTAAAATGTCTCTCTAACTGACACATGTACTGGAATGGTTACTCCACTGCTTCCCTGGGCAGCCTGTTACAGTGCTTGACAACCCTTTCAGTGGAGATATTTTTTTCCTAATATTCAGCCTTAACCTATTGTGGAGACCTTGAGGCCATTTCTTCTCATATCATTTTTACTTTGCAGAAGAGACAAATCCTCACCTTTCTACAACCTCCTTTCAGGTAACTGTAGAGAGCAATAGTCTCCCCTGAACCTCATTTTCTCCAGGCTAAACAATTCCCACTCCTTATAAGACTTGTGCTTCAGATCCCTCACCAGCTTTGTTGCCCTACTCTGGAGACACTCCAGAATGTCAATGTCGCTGTAGTAACCAGGGGCCCAAAACTGAACCCAGTATTCTAGGTGCAGCCTCACTAGTGCTGAGTACAGGGGGATGACCACTGACCTAATCCTGCTGGCCACACTATTTCTGATACAAGCTAGGATGACATCAGCCTTCTTGGCCCCCTGGGCACACTGCTTGCTCGTGACTGTTGAGTAACACCTGCAAGTCCTTTTTCCACCAGGTTATCCCAGGTTATTGTGACCCAAGTGTAGGACCTCTCCCTTTGCTTTGTTAAACCTCATAAAATTGCCCAATTGTCTATTGATCCAGCCTGTCCAGATCACTCTATAGAGCCTTCCTACCCTCCAGCAGATCAATACTCACATAATTATGTGAGTAAGATATGCCTAAGATGGCCTCCAAACATCATATCACCCAGAAGTCTTTCTCTATTTGCAAAGAACAGGTCCAGAAAGGGCATTTCTGTAGTAGGTTCCCTCACCAGTTGTGTCAGGAAGTTATCTATCGCACACTCCAGGAACCTCATTGACTGTTTCCTCCTGTTTCCTCGCCACTGTATTCTATTTCCAGCAGATGTTTGGTAAGTTGAAGTTCCCCAATTCAATGCAATTGAAGTATTACTCTGTATTATGCGTCAGCAATCAAAAAAAACCCTCCTTGTTTCAATAGCAAAGGTATCTAGATCTCCTTTATATGAACAGATGATTTCCAGCAGCACAGAACTTCAGGATACCAGTGCATTAAAGTACACATAACCAACCAATAAAGAACAGCCCACAACCTAAGCGATTGTGACAGATTTTCAAAGATTAAAAAATAAAGAGAATGCCTGTTTATTCACTTTCCAAGCTAGAGACAGCTGGAAGGGAGAAAGAGAGTCCTCAATAAAAAACATCTCCATGAACAAGAAAGTTTTCTGAAAAGAGGAACAGAAGGATTCCCAAAAGGGAATAGGAGTGTGACCAGGATGAATGGGGATGCTGGCTGAGGGCTTATGGAATGCTGTTCCACAATAATAGATGACCAGAATAAATGCTTTTGTGCTTGACTGGTACAATCCTGATAATTAAAACAATCTTCTTTCCTGCAGAAAACAGGGTTCCCTTCATAGAATTTCAGATTTATTCAGGGAAATGAATGGACAAATGCTTAAGGATAACATTTTGTATGTTTAATTCATCAGTTGTGAAATCCTGTTCCTTTGAAACACAAACTTACTGTAACTGAAACATCTAGCTCACACCAGAACTGGAATCTGTAAATCTGTAAATGGAGGGTTAGTGAAGAGGGGAATTCAATAATTTCCTTAGGGAAAATTTGCCAGTTCAACTCTTTTAACTCCTCAAGCATTTATATACAATCTCTAAAAAAAAAATGTATCTGGCTTTTTTTTTTTTTTTTGACCAAGAAGGATTTTATAAATTCTTTTTATTACTTTGACACTTCATTCATTAATGTTATTTAAATGCAAATTTTATATGTGCAAGATGATTATTGAAGCTTTGTTTGAACTTTTCCAAGTTATCCCACTGGGCCATAATGTATGCTTTAAGACCAGTCTGCTTAGACCATTTTAGGATACATATACTCACACTGATTTATTCCAATTCTATTTGTTTCCTTGGAGGTTTCTCAAATACTTTGATGCATTCTACTTCTGTCTTTCCCTTCAAAGTCACAATGAATTCCCGTTAGAGTTATTGTAAGAATATATCCTCAGGGTTATGATTTATTCTTAGGCAGACTGACTAAAACTTAGTTTTCTTCTTCTTCTATCTCAGTATTATTCAAGGGGGATTTCAAAATGCTAAGTCTCATTGGCTTAGATACAAAGGGATTTTAGGAGCTAACACATCTCAATACCTAATTTTTAGGCACTGGTCCCAAGGATGGAATCATAAAGATCCCTCTATGATTCATTAGAGAAGTTAGACATTTTAAAATAGGCTCCACAAAAATGTGCCTGCTAAAGAGAGATCTGTGCACACATTTAGTTCCCCCTCCTTTTTGAGAAGATGCAGTCTATGACTCTCACTTTTCCTGTCCCGGAGAACTGTTCTATCTCACTGTTCTGGATGACAGGATGCTCATATGAGATATGTATTGAAAATGTTTTCACTTTACATAGAGTAAGAGATATAACTCACTCAGAAGGAGTAGGTTGCTAGATTTTAATCTTGTCATAAGAGCTTTCAAGAAAGATGTGAGAAAGCCTGAAAGATGTTTTTTTCCAAGATTTACCTTGGCATTTTATACGCTGACTTTCATTTGCTTCACAGATATTTTGATTATGTTTTTGGTGGTAAGCAGAATAGGTTAGGACTGACATGTCTATGATTAAATTATCATTCATCCTCATGCAGGAAACTTCATCCATACTGCTTGTAACGAATATCCTTATCTTTCTTAAAAAACTGTGTTATTTCTTCTTCTCTAGACTATGTATAGCCTGAGAAGGAATTAACGATCATGAACCAAAATGATTAGAGTCATCAGGTACAAAACTTCATCTCCTGAACAGTTAGTTTAGTAGTATAAGTATGACCTTTATGAGCTAGGATGAAATACAAGACCTCCTGATTCTCAAGGGAAAGCATTACTGTTACACAACTAAGAAATGCTGCCACATTTTCACTGAAGCCTGCCAAGATAATTCCCCTAGAAGAGGTGGTAGGTGGGGAGCACACCACTTCTATGTAGGAAATGGACGTGAAACAACCAAGTTTCTCACATTTCTAGATGAACAATGTAATGCAATAGAGAAATTTCAAAGCAGATTTGAGTGAAAGTCTTGATGAGAAACAATCCAAGAAATGATTTTATGAATCCTAATGAGGCCTGGGCAAGAGAAGTGAATCAAACCAATCAGTTACCTCTGATGTATTTTTGATCATATGCAAAGAAAGAAGGTCAGTGCAGCAGATGGGGTTTTCAAGAACATAGTTCTCTACTAATACTTCTTTCTAGTGATAATAATTCTGTATTTCTTATTTTATTCTGTAACTTCAGATTAGTATAAGCAAGGTCCATCTTCCCCATTTCAGACTGATCTGCACTTTAATCCAACCTCGTGATTCCTTCTGATGTATGAACACAGAAGTAGAAAAAGAATAAATGTTCATACATCTTGTGCTCTGATGCCATGATGGTTCTGGAGTGTCCAGGAACAAACAGTGAGTCACGCAAATAAATAAGGAGTCAGAAACTGGACTGTCTCTGGTTGTCTTGTAACCTGAACAACTCTGGTTTATAAGGCTATTTTTTTCAAGTGTAGCTCAGGTAAAGGAAGTATTAGATACCATGGGAAAAGTTGCATAGACAGTACCCTAAACAGTTACATGGTGCTTGCTCCATTTCAGGAAGATACACACAGAATGTACATAAAACCCCAAAAAACCAAATTCCAAAAAAACAACCAACCAACCAANCAAAAACCAAAAAAACCACCAATCAAACAAAAAAAAATCCACAAACAAACAAGAAAACAAACAAAAAAAGGAAATATATCACAGAGACTGCTAGGCAAAACCTGAAATACTATGTGTACTGTAAAAACCCTGACTTAACATTTACAAAAAAGCCACTGTGATTACAATGTAAAGCTAATGGAAACATGTATGCAATTCATATTTATGACTTTAGTGAGAACCAACTCTATTAACTTGAGTACAGATGGACAGATATTACCCAGGGAAATATTTTCATTTAAAAGGATTTCACTGAGTCTGAATGCTCTGATTGACTCCTCTCAGGTTTGACTACATTTTGCCAAATCAAAGGCAAATCCTCCAGTCCTGCCAGGTTGCTTCAGAGCAATCAATCTACTGCTGCCAAGTTTGGCAGGTCTGGGACTGATCGACCAGAATATTTCCAGAACAGAAAACCTGAAAGCTTTGATTGTCAAAAGCTGGGACAAGTTCACATAACTAATTTGTTCTGGGTCAAACTATATGATGGATCTACCCTGGAAGTGCTGACCCTGGAAGCAGTTGGCTATGGTGTTTCCAGGTCTGGAATGAATTGTTTGGTAATGGAACAATTACCAAGATCCTGGGGTTTGAGAGGCTACTCAGTGGGGCTGATGGTCTTACTAAAGCCTCCAGTCTGAGAGTCTCTGTGGCACAGTGCAGAAATGTTCTGAAGGGTCAGGTGATCTCTTAGAGATTGCAAACTGTGGGAAAAATCCAGGACCTAAAAGCCATTATGGGATTTTCCATTCTGCCTTTTAGTCTCATCTGCATGGTGAAGCACCCTTAAGACTTCCAGAGCTCCTTGACCATGCTACTTGTCAATTCCTCTAGTCAATATTATTCAATATCTTAAGCTTAAATGAGGCACTTTCAGAAATTCTTTTTATGCAAATCTATGTTTACATATACATATATATGCATATGTGACTACATATAGAAACACAGATACACGTAAGCATATGTGTATATAAACATGCACATGTGTACATATTAAAAAAAAAAAAAATGTCTATGTATGTGTGTTTGAATTTAATTCCAGGAAGCAGGTCAGTCCCAGGGATCCAATAACAAGAAACGATTAAAAAGGCCAATCTCCACAAAATGTCCCACTTATGAAAGCACCTAATGAATGCAGCAAAAGACAAGTTGTCTGTTCTATAAAGCAAGAGACACTGCAATATGAAGGATACCTTTCTTTGTAAGAAAAGTGAACAATCTAGAATAAGAAGCATGTTTTAATTGTTCTTTTCAGATACATAAGTTTTAGAGGCCCATTCTCTTTTCCCCCCCCCCCTTAAATTATTTTATTCTTGCAGTCAAAATTCAAATCAAATTTTAAAGGAATAATTGTCTGGTTACTTATCTCTCTTTGTTTTGCCAGGGTATTCCATTTTTGAATTTAGCATAATCAGCATGAATTCAACTGTGAACTGTAAAACAGTTAAAGAAAATCATCCAGCATTTCATTTCAATGTTATCACACAATGTCACTCAATATCAACCACACACAATTATTACAGATTGAAAAGCAGATTTCTAAAGGTTTACTTCCACATTTGACATAAGATTTTTATTAATCCATTCAAACAGCTCCAGCTCAAAATGAGGAAATCAGTATTGTTAGGATTCTAAGCATATTCACTACAGTTTCTACATCTTTTATTCCTCTTTTTTTTTTTTTCTAGAAATAAGTGTCAGATAATAGTTCTAAGAATTGAGTGTTAAACATTAGTTATCTGACAAAAAGACAGCTCAAAATAAAAATTTTAAATAAAGTAAAACTATAACCAAAATACAACCAAACAGAAAAAAGGACCCCTACTCACTGCTTATGTTCTGTTAATTGATGTCCTGTAATGAGTCTTAAATTCTTAAAAGGAACCAGAAAAACTGGAGTCACTTGTTTAAATCTGCATTTTTGAAGTATTTTCATGATCTTTATATCAGGAATTCTATTGCATTTATGGAAAAATACAGATTTAGGTTGTGATGATGGATAATAGAAGAGCAAACAATTAATTAGTAATAAGTTGGTGCCAAGCCAAAGAAATTGAAAACCCTTTGTTTGATCCAGGTGTAATATCACTCTTTGGGAAATGGCAAAAACGCAGCACCATTATTATCTCAAAGTGTGGTCTCAAGAAAATATTGTTTAATGTTAATACAAAGGGCATAGTACTGCAAGGAAAACAAGATTGAAAAATAGAGATGATATCCTTCCGGGTTTGTGGGCTAGGGAAGAAAGGATGCCAACATTTACCTAGAAGTTATAAAAAATTCATTGGTTGAACATATGTAAGATGATGGAATAACTTGTTGGAAAAAGACAAAAAGACCCATCTTAACTGTTGTGGAATTTCTTACTTCAGCTAGAGAGGACATAATGAAAAAGATTTATTTCCCATTTAAAATAATGATGGAGGAAAAAGATGGAAGAAACATGTGATTCTCTGAAAAGTGCCACAAAGATAATTTAGCTCTACTTTAAAGTATTTTGCCTTCTTCTAGGAGAGTTTGATAAATGAGGATTTCAAAATGTAAGTAACTCAGAAACCCTAAACTAGTACTGTCTGGTTGAAAAGTATCTACATTACTGAAAGTGCTTCAGACATAAGGGTAAAAATAATCTGTAGACTAGTACATGTGTTCATCCATCCTACTACTATCCTATCTGTATATCACGGTGTCATGTGCACCAAAATACGACCATGGAAATACACAAATGCTTAGCTGATCTCCTCTGGACTTGTGAAAGAAAAGTTCAGATAGGCCTGACCTGCAGTAATATATTGCAAAATCTAAAGGAGACTGAGACTACGTATCAACTGCTATGTATAACTTTAGCTTCAGATCCAAAGTCAATATATCTAAAATAAAAAAGTAAAAAAAGTTAATAGTTTGGGCACTAAAGTTTTCTTTCATAACTTCTTGCCTCAGTGGTGAAAATAATAGTTGATTTTGATGTTGTGTCAGTTCAGGAGACAAGTGCCAGCCAAACAACACAGAGGATTTTACCATTTTTATTTTAGGAAAACTGAAGGAAGATCACGTGCTGGGAAGGAAAACATGAAGATTGTTTGATAAGATTCCATTAAAGTGAGCTGACAGAAAGGTTAGAAGTGAACTGGGAAAACCTCACCTGGGTAATATCTGGGAAAGAAACAATCAGCTTGACATTTCACCATATCGAAATGAAAGTTAAGTGCTCCTTTTTAAAGGCAGTATAGCCAATGCTGGGATCACTCTAACACATTCTGCACTGAAAAAATCATTTTCTTCCTGTGGTGAACACAACAGACGAAAAGTTCTAAAATCACACTAAATATTGTAAGACGTATTGATGTAAGTGTGTTGTATCTTGTCTTACTGCATGATGATACTCAAAGACTGATCTAATGTTAAGCTAACTCCATTTCTGATTTTTTTTTTTAATTTAAATATTCTGTCATAGCCTCATTAGCATCTGATTACTAAGCAGTTAGTTAAGGAAAAGGACAAAGAAGGAAAATTAGATGCAACATTATAGGGCACATTTTCACCTTGATGAGCAAGTGAAACTCATTAGGGGTTACTGAAAGTCATATGCATGCTTCAGAGGAATAATACCCTCAAGGTATTTTGTAATTATTAAAATGTTAAAGAAACAATATCCATTTTTTATATAAAAGAGTAATTTGTCAATACCAGATAGGAATACATGTAAACAAAAATCTATATGGACAAAAGAAATACAATTAGGCAGTTAAGGAATTGCCTTTTTTTCCTTTTTCTAAGTGTTGGAAGGAAAAAGGAATTGTAAGAATAAGATAACACTGTAATTTGAAAGCTAAAATTGTTAAATGTGTACAGAAATTAGTAACAGTTTCCTCACTGCTATGCAGGAACTACAGGGACTTCTGTCATATTCCTTTTTGGAGGGGAAGGAGGATGTGGGGTTTGAGAGAAATAGCTGAGAACCGACTGAACTCCAAAGAAAATGTGGTGGGACCAGGTAGAAACTAAACCCTCTGGAAATGAAACAGGACAGCATTAAGGTTTTAATCAGGAAAGGCATGGACTCCATTAGCCATGTGTGGGCTTCAGTGCTCTGATGGAAGAGACAGAATGTGCATTTTTTGGCAGGATCAACCCCAGCTCCAATCACTCACATATATACACACACACATACATGGACAAGTTATTTCTTCTATATTCTTATTATCAGTGCCTTACTTCTGGATTATGAAGTTGTTTCTAGTTTGCCAGTGACACACTGACTTGAACACTTAAAAAAAACATCAAAATCTGAGAAGTACTGTCAGCAAAATGGCTTCTTTGTCAGAAAATATAGATAAACTTTATTTCCCACCATCAGTAGCGTAGCCTTCTAGAGGTGCTAAAATCACCCTCATCAGCTTAAATTCATGAAAAGGGTAAGTTCCCAAACAGCATTTAAAAACATATATTTGGACTCTGGTGAACTGTATTTTTATTCACACATACTGCCTTCTGAAATCTGGACTTTATACCTTTATACAGGGTACAGGTATTCTCAACTCCTATTTACCAGGGCAAGAACTTTTAGCACTGACACATAGAGAAAGCAGCATAACCTGTTCTGGCCTTTCAGGAAACATTTCTGAAAGAATCACTACTTCTGGGTCAATGACCATCAGGTACAGTCTGTTGATTTAAAGTGTGTTGTTATTATACATATGTTTCTTTTCTGAACTATTTATTTATTGACCAGACACAGGATTGCCCAACAGTCCATTTAGGAGTTTACTTCTCTTTGTTTTACTAGTGCACCGTGGCCACAACATTTGTAATAAATATTGCCTTTTTCATCAAATTCTTCTTGACGACTTAAGTACATGACATCAACTTGAAGAGCTCCTCAGTAGCAGCAGTGGATTTAAGGATCAAATTATGTTCTATTCTTTTTCCTGTGAAAATATTAATGGTCATCACACAGAGGTGTGTCACAGCTTCAAAAGCAAAGGCTAATGAGAAAAGGTTTTGGGTATTAAAACTGACAAGCTGGCAGCACTGGATTCCCTCTGTAATCAGAAAGGAAAAGAATCTCTAGCTGCATTTGAAGTAATAAGATTTTGATGCACAGTCACCTGTTGCTTTTGCCAAAGCTGTGCAGTTAGTGCAGCTGATCTTCCATGCAGACATCTTTAGGAACACTGAAGTATCTGTGTAGAAGAACACGAGGATAAAACTAAGCCAACATTTTTTATTAATTAATTTTAATTACGCAAAAGGCCCTACAATAAGTATATCAATTAATGTGAACTGAGAAAAATACAAAAAACAACATGTAATCATAGTCATAAAGTGTGTAAGTATATTTTGTAACTTTTAGCTTCTGTGTTTTTAGACAATTCAAAATGAAAAAGAATGCAAAGTGAACAATGGGAATATAAATAAGACACTGGGAACACATAATAAATGTGTAGCTACAACACAGAAGCGCCACTCTAAGCCAGGAAACCATCCCTGTTGAACAATGATGTTGCTATCTCAGGCCCCATTTCAATAGCCCCAACAACAAAATTCCTCCCACAGATTCCAACCCCACATTCACCTCATTATTCAAATCAGTAAATATCATGTCGTTTGATGGTGAAACATTCCCATAAATTCAAAGATAATAATTTATGAACTGCAATGGTGTAAAACATTGCAGATTAGTTCTGGGTGCTGCTGGAATAGGTTCTTAGTTCTATCTCCCTGGTTAATAGCAGAGCCAAGTAGACTTCAGCAAAATTAAGTCACAGTTTAAATCAGGTTTTGTAAATAGGAAATACATGTTTGCTCAGTCACTCTGATTTAGTAATCACTTTGATACCAGAATGAATCAACAAAGAAACTCTTGGGAAAGCCAAACAATTTTTTTTCACTAATGTGACTAAAGAAGCCACTAATGCTGTCCGCAGGAATAATCTAATTGACTGTGTGTAAAATCGCAATGGTGACAGTAGTGAAGTCTAGAAATAGCTGGCTTGAAACAAGCAAATTTAGGTGCTAGCTGCAGATTAGCGGAGTTTTCTGTGTGCTTTCTAATGTGAGAAGCTCTGTGATGTCAAACCTCTGTGGTTGCTGCAGATGTCTTTAGTTTTCTTGGATACTGCTACAGCCACATTACATTGCAACCACATTGCACAGTGGGACAGGCTGAGTGCAATGAAAGGGCTCATGAGGAACCAGTACTTATGTATGGTCTTTCTCACAGTCCTGTAACATGTAGGAGGTGTTTGAAACCAGCAATTTATTTGCACCCATCAATACTTCAGTGTGTAGATTCCTACAGAACAAGTGGAAAACAATTCTGCAACTAGCCTGTTCCAAAGAAAGCACATGGCCTTAAGGGTCCTGTCTGTCTTCCTACCTCAGTGAGTGGAAATCTATTTATCACACAAAGATTATTCACAGATCCTTTTCTAGTTCTGTCCCTGGTTGACTGGGCTAGAATCCAATTCAAAAATAATATCTGTCTTTCATGGATTTCTTATCTTTATATATAAAGTTTTTATTAATTATTAATGGTGAGTTAATATTTATACATTCTTTATTTTAGGAAGATGTCTTTAGTATCAATTGTTTTTCCACATCCATAGGGATGTGTAACAAAGAAAGTCAAAATCGGGAAGAAGGATTTTTTATTATTATTTTATTAAGAAAACTAAATTAGAGGGCCACTATATTTAAATCATGTAGTTTCTATTTTTATGCCAAGCATAAGGTAATAAATGTCAAGACACTGGTTTGAAAAGTTTAGAGTCAGCTCAGTGCTAGTTCTTGGCCTGAGTAGCTTCTCTGTTTTCTATTTTTATTCTATGGCATACTGACAATTTGTGTCATGCACATAATAAACAGAGGAGAACATAAAAAGTGCTGTCATTTGCAAAGCATCTTGTTTTGAGAAGAGAGAATTAAATTTTATTTTTTTTTTAGAAATGGAAAGGTGAACAGAATTTAAAGCCTTCAAAAAGGCAGTTTAAAATTGTGATGGTTAGTGCTAGGGAGTAAGTTAGAATACTACTCCTCTTATGCCAGTTGGCATGCCACTTAGCAGTAAAGAATGTTGCTAATGTGCCTCAAGTGTTTCTAAATTCAAATTAAATACTTCCTCATTCTGTGTGTATGCTGGGACTGTTCTTTCATGGTTTGAATAGATGAAACTGTGTTACTCAGGCGGCTGTGCCCACATTGATGTACAGACAAGAATAACTAGGATAATTTTAGAGGTTGTTTTTGACTCCGGGTTTCTTAGCTTCATAGTTTTACCTTATGAAAGAATGTAACAGTTGAAAACATGTGTGTATTAACAGCAACAAGAATTGCAGTGTCAGGATAGGTTAATAACCATTCATGTCTAGAAAGCTCCACACTAACCAGCGTGGGATACATTAGAAACAGAAGTAAAGCCATCAAATGCATGTCACCTATGGTAAACAATTTTTAGTCTTTATCTGTTTGGTAGTCATTTTAGATACTTATTTTGCTATTACAAATTCAACTTCTTCTGCAAATTTATATCTTGGTTTTCTTAAAACTGAAAATACTTATTTTCTCTATTTTGAGATGGTTTAAAAGCTATGATTTTCAAAACATACTGAGAACTTCCCACTCAGTGCTACTTCATTTGATTACAGAAAAAGATAGACATCTAAAATGACTACTTATCTCTGAAAACCTCAAAATAAATATGAAATATTTCCCTGAGTGTTCTTTAGGTATTTGTTTTGAAGTAGTTCATAGCCATGTCACATTCAAGTCAGACGACTTAAGTCAATAGACAAATTTTGACCCTGTATCCAGCACCTGAACTGGGCTGCTGCAGCTCATCTGTGAGAAGATGTCAACACAGAAAAGGCTAGAAACCCTGATTGTGCCATTTTGTTGTTGAGTCATGCAGAGAAAGTGCTTTCTTTAGTCCTCTGTTCTCCTTCTGTCTGAATACATATAAAATGGTACATCAGGCTGGCAATAAGAAAATAATTTCCTTTTCTGTTTGCATAGTATGTGATGTTTTGGCTTAACACAAATTAACACAAAGCCACATCCTTAAAAGCATATCTGTTCACCTCTATCATTGCTATGTAGGACTTTTCTGCAGAGTAGGACACTGTGAAAAACTGATCTTATTTTATTTCCAATTTGGCTTGAAGGTCGATGAAGATATTTTGTCTTATTTGACTAATTGAAATTCCTTTGAACAGCACAAGTTTAACTCATAATAAATGCTGAGATCATATTTCCTGTGTAAGATATGGTGAATGGGGACAAATATGAACAAGAACAAAAACAAAAACCATCAAACTGAAAATATGTTAGAAGAGAAAGAATTTATTTTAGCACCATTAATGCTTAAGATTAGGCAATTTTTTTTTTCTTTCTCTTTCTACAATATAATTGTATGTGACTTTAACTGGTCAGTATGACATTTTGTAGAGTGGTTGTTTGATATAGACAGTTTTGGTAAGTTCCAGCAAAAGAGGTCCTATAGAAGGACATGAAAAAATGGTGGTTATATTCTCAAAAGTAATTTTCTATGTTTGTTTATTTAATCTTTACTGCACATGTATTCATTCAGAGGTGAAAGAGTTCATGAATGGCTGTGGTGCCAAGCACTACAAGTAAGATCTGATACCATCATTGCCTGGCAAACAAGTTCCCAGAGGGCACGGGATCACAGAATAAATCAGTGCATTGGCATCAGAAAATCTCTTGAAAATCCCTCAAAACTAAAAATAGAACATAGTAAAGAAAAAAGTGTGAAAATCATCACACAATGATAACAAGAGAGATAAGGTAAAAGAGGCAGACCAATAAACAAGGACAGAATTGTGATACACATGTATTTCAATATATATTTATGCTGTGCATAAATCCCTAGCAAGGGATGGAGAAAGCATATGACAATGTGACTATTTAAGCACATCTTTCCCATAGGATAAAATTAAATGCTGAAGTCCTCAATATGATGTTAGAAAAACTGGTGAAACCAGTGAAGAAAGTGGCTCTTTGCAAACCTTTACAAAGAAATAATCTTCCCATGCCATTCTCTACTTAATCTTTTTCCATGGAGTGTGATAATCTATTAATATCATAATTTGCTCACTCAGGCTCAAGGAGTGGAGGTATCCACAGTCTCTAAATGTCAGCATCATGTATCTGCATTACCTACTGACTTCTATGGTATTAACATTTTCTTTTTATTTTGTCAAATCCCTAGGAAATCACACTTTCAGCACATTATCATTATTAAAGATAAAAAAGTCAAGTTGTAAGGAGAAATTACAAGATTATATTTCCATATATAATCCTTATTTTCTACACTGTTATATCTGGAATTGGAATTTTGTTCTTAAATGTGTGAACACATGTTTTCATGAACTGCATGAATATAACATATTTTTCCCAGTGATTTCTGTCTCATTTTGTTCACAAAACTGATATCGCCTGGATAATAAGCATTTGCTTCTTCTAATTTTTCTTAGTGCTTTGTGTATGATTTTTCAGAATGTTGCATATGCAATTGTTTAGTTTATTTGACTTTTTTTCATTCTTTTGAGCAGACCGTTTTAATAACAAATCTTTCTCATTGTCATATAACCATTTGTTCTAGAATTATCATTTCACTCCATTCTAGTCATTATCTGTGTAATCAGACAGTGGTTTCTAAGTTAGAGTGAAGCAAAATTCTCCAGCACTATCAGAAAAAAAGAAGTCTTAAAAACTTACAAGATAAAACTCAGTGTCATAGCTGTCTGAAAACATCCTGCAAGAAAACTAACTTTCCTCACATATGCACCAGCAAACACAATATATAGCATAAGATTATGCTCTTAATACTCTATAAGTGATTCTTTTTAATACAAAAATCCATATTTTTTTTTATTTATTAGACATAGCACCTACTACTACAATAAAAAGAAGTTTCAGTAGTAATCCTGTATTTGTTCGTGCCCAACTGTCAGAAACACTCTCCATAAAAACTAGAATCATCTGTACAGTGATGATTTTTCTATTTTAACTTTTTTTTCTGCTGTAATTATTTAGCCATTTGAATATGAAATGAGTAGGATTATTATTATTATTATTAT
>VWZF01007002.1:0-29071 GCA_013396755.1 Sclerurus mexicanus | reverse complement strand
GCGGGGGTCGCCCCCCCCCCCCCCCCGTGTGAGCTGCGCGCGGCGTGTTCAGCCTCGAGAAAGGGATCTCCTCGTGCGTAACCACCTGAAGGGAATGCCAGGAGGATGGAGCCAGGATCACTATGATTTAACTTTTTTTTTACCTCCGGATTTATTAATGTATTGATGTGACTATCAACAGATGTATTTAATGCCTTGTAGACTGTGTACACAGCAAGGAGAAAAGGAAAGAGTCTCAGACATGACAGGATTTCTTTATCTTTTGATCTTTGGTTTTATGATCTGTAGGAGTTAGTGTACAAATCAAAATGCCAGCCAATCTCTTCCAGAAATCTGGCTTCTCACGAAGATGAGCATGTAACGATAGTTTTGCTTTTGCCCAAACAGGCAGCTTTTTCCATCCCATTGTTTCCTACAGTCTTCCATTTCATTGAGCTGCTGCAGCTAAAACCTTTCTACTTCCACTTAAACCATTCCGACGACTCTCTCTTTTTGATGTTTGTGATGAGAAAATACAGCAGGAAAATGCCACCTTACAGCAGAAGAGACTCCCACATGAATTACCTTCTGCAGCTATAAACAAGCAGCTATGGATTCTTCCCCAGAGGAAGGTGAGGCAAACCAAAGGCAGCAGTGGTAACAATTTTCCCACTAACAAATCTGAAACTACAAGAGAGAGGATTTGCTGAGCAGTGAAACATAAAGCTGGCTGGAGAGAGGAGAAGAGAGCCAGGGAATGCTATTTGTGTGATGTCAAAAGAGCACCAGATTTTACTTTAATGAAATGCTGAAGGAAAAGGTGAGAAAGCAGAGATTTGTTAGCACTGATCATAGTTCTTCTTTTGCTAGACTCACAAAACAGCAGGAACTAGAGAAAAGAGAGAATTTTGAGTGGCATTCAACTGTATATTTAAGCATGAATCGTTCTCCATCTATTGCAGTCTTTTTTTTTTTCATGTAGTTGAATTTTCATGAAGGTATATATGAACTTTGGCTACAACAGATGTCATCTTGGAGGGTTTTTCTTTTAATATCTGACTGTAGATCCAATATTGTAGACAATGTTGGGCTTTCATCTTTCACCACTACTAGCTATAAAATCCAGGGGAGATCATCATTAGCACGCATTACTTAAGAGAAATACAGCACTCAGTGAGTCAGGATACAGACCAAAAATTAATTGTTGAAGAAATTAAAAAATAATTGAAGAACAGACACATTTGAGAATATTGCAGTCTGTTCAGTCTCCAAAGAGCCAGTGCACAGTGAAGATGGCTGTGGTAATGTATTCCCCTATGGCTTCCCTGAAGGGATGCAGGGAGAATTTGCTGGGAATGCAGTGGCCAGTGGGAACATGACTGGGGTCTGCAAGGGAAGTTCTGGCAATGTGCTGCAACAAGAGTAGGGAGGGTGAGATTGAATGGTGAGAGCTTACAGCTAGAGGCTTGAATTTCCATAGGAAAAGTAGTCACTCACTGAGCTGAAAAAGGCCAAAGTGGCTACCTGGGAGGGGAGCAAGAGCTTTCCAGAGTGCAGGTTGCCTGAGGCACCTTTTAACAAGCTGCAGGGGAACAGGCTCCAGTTTTCACAGCCCACCAGTATGGACTGAGCTACATGCGATAGGATGGTGGACTAGGGGATGTGCATTCTTGGAGAAGAGGATGGAGAAGAGGCCATGCCCTGTGGCAGCATCCTCAGCCAGCGCATAGCACCCAGGGCTGCAGCTGAAACAGAGCCTTTTAGCAGATCCCTGCATGATTGCCCTACTGAGCTTTCCTTCAAAACATTTAAATATCTCCTGAACAATTGTCTTGGTGGCAAAGGCTAACCTCTGCCATGCTTTCAGGATTCTGGGAGTTCTTTGTTGCTATGATTATCCACCCTGCCCTTTGTGCAATGCCAACACTGCTGCTGATTTATCTGCTATATTTCAGGGCCTTTTTCAAGACCTCATTTTCCCATAGGAATATTTCCCCCTGATTTACATGGGCTGTAGTGCATCAGGCCATGAGGGACAGGAACGGTCACATAACTGGTCTCGGCCTGCAGCCTGCATAGCAAGATGTGCAGTGAAATATTTATGGAAGAGCTATCCCAGAGCTCTGGTTTTTGGGGGGATGAAGGACAGGTTCAGCCAATGTAATATATCTCTCCTCTTCCAGAGTAATTGTTGGATTCAAGTGATCATTATTTCTTACCATTCTCTTTGTTTAGATTATCACTTTTTAAAGAAATTATTTTTGGCAACCAATCATTTTTTTCTGTCCATACGTGTCCTGCTCTCAGAAAGCAGGGGAGTGCTTTACACTGTGTTCCCCCATCAGCTGAAACTACAAAAGGATTATTTTTCTTCCATGGACTTTGTGTAGTACGAGACTCCAGAAATGTTGCTGTTGACTCCTGACCAAGGGTGGATAATGGACTGTCCTTGAGCTCCTGCCAATGGACAGGGAGACATACGGCATGGGAAGATGTTTTCTCTGTTTTCAGTGCCAGTACTTATTAATTCTCTGATCTGGAAGTCCAAGTTGCCAGATGTTTTTGGTGCCCCTGTTAGAAAGCCATCATTTTTATAGACAAGGTTGGCCTTGCTTTAAAATCAAACAGGATCCTTAAAATACCTCTGAAGTTGCTTCCCTCAGACCAACCAGACACTAGGTATTTCTGAAATGGGGGCTTTCATTCACTTCTCGCACTGAGACTTAATGACTAAGCAAAACAGTAGAAGTAAGGGGTTAAATGCGTGGACTATTTACTCTTTGTTTTCACAAACTATAAGTAGTTGATCTTTTTATTGCCTTTCTAAGAGGTTCCTGCCCAATTTCTGCCCCCAGCTTCCTGGCCACATGTCTCTGCCCTCTCAGTTGTGGCAAGAGACTGAATCAGTGAGCATTTTATGGCCTGCCTTTGAGAGAGAGAGGACAAAATTCTCCTCCCTTTGTGTGTTTGTGGGAAAGGATGATAACTGGCAGTTACTGTTTGTGCCTAATGCATCCCTGCCCAAGCAGTATTTGCAAAGGTTACTACTCTGAAGCTAAGGCAAGGGTGTGGCTAGGAGTTAAAAAGCCCCTTCGTTAGAGCAAGTATATTGAAAAGTTGGCGTCAATAAATTTGTCTCTTGGTGGCACAAAACACTTAGTGCTAAGAGAGAGACAAGAAGAGCTATTGTATTACTTTAGTAATGATAACCTCTGATTTACTCCCTTGGCTAGCAATTTGTGAAAGGTCTGTGGCCTCATTCAGAGGTACATATGGAAGCTTCAGTGCCTGTCCAGGTTGGTTCTGTGGAATAAGGAGACGGTCTGATTCTGACCCATGGTGGCTTTCCCTTCCCATCTCAGTAGTTCTGAAGTCTGTGCCATTCCCTGACCCCTTGCTATTGCCGGTCCTCTCCACTGTGTGAACAAAACCCCACCACAGGTGAATGGAGCTGGGACCACTGGCTGGAGACACCCAAGGGGGCATTTGAGAGTCTCCTGCCAATGGTCCCAGACAATATTCCCAGCATTGCTGTAGGACAGAGATTCAAGAGCTACATTTGGACTAAGAGAGGATTAGCATCCCACTTTAGGCCCATGGTTTTTGCCTTACAGATAGTCACAGAGGTGGGTTATTTTCTGCTACTATCTAGAAGAATAATTTTAAAGCTATGTGTCACTCTCCTGCTTTACTTTTAAGAGACAGTGCTTATTTTTAGAAGAAATTAGTCACAAACAGTAGGTTTTCCTGGTCATATCTACTGATAGAAATGTATGTATTGCAGATGGCAACATGTCTAATCCTCACGAGACAAATTTCCTGGAACTGAACAGAAGACAAAGTGTGAATATCACAGCTTCATATAAGTGTGCCCGTTTAGTCGAAAATAAGTCAGCAACACAAAACAGTTATTTAAAAAAGCAATGTCTCCTGTGTTCTTTGGCCATGACAGTAACTGTATTACATCCCAGGAGAGGTATCAAAACAAGAAACAGGGACAAAAATGTGCCTTCCATTGCTTTGGTCCCTGCTCGATTCAATGACCTTGTACAGTTCAAACAGAGTGAAAATCTATTTGCTTTTATGTGCAGCATGTACAAAAAGGTGCACCACAAACCAGCCAAACTCTCCAGGTTTGATTACCACTTGCATATCTATGCAAATAATCCCGATGATTTCTGTGGAGGTGACACAAAGCAGAAAGGTTTCCTGCAGTTCATCTGAGAGGGAGGGGGATTCTTGTCTGATCATCGTGAATAGGTGAAGATACCAAAGCACTTGCTGACAGTGGGGTTTATCATCTTTCCCACTGGACTCTGCCTATCCTAATGAGTGCCTGCTTGCTCTCTTTCTGCCGAAAATGGTCTTGCCTTTGCTAAACAGCACATTTAACGCTGGCAGTCACCCAGAACGTGGGGAACGTCAACTGCATACTCTGTCTGTGTTCCTTTTCTGCCAGGTAGACCTGTATATGTGATCAAGACTGTGCATCTTAAAATAGCATGCTGGAGATGGTACTGCTCAGCACTCTCCAAACGGTAGCTAATTGTCGAAGCAGCCTGGCACAGCACACGCCTGGGACCTGAGCTCTGCACTGATTAGGAATTCACACACACAGGGAAGAGCGTGGGGGAGATGGACAGCAAGGGACAGCCATAAAGAGAAAGAAGATCAAATCAGGCAGGCAAACAGGGAAAGAACAACCAGTAGATAGGAGTGTCAGGAAAGAAGGCAGTAGCTTCCAGAGGATGCATGAGTGTTACAATCTGGAGGACAGGAAAGAAAGGGTTTGATTTCTCCTGGCTTGCACCAGCTCCCACTCCAGTGTGACATTCCGGATTAACTGGCCTGTTCAGAGATGACAGCACACTCTCCAATCCAAGAGGATCTCCATGCAAATGGTTGGCTTTCAGTGAGAAACAGGTAGGTTTCTCACTGATAATGTGGGGGAGAAAACCAGGGAAAATGGCAAATGCATCTGCAGAGCCCCAGTAGGTGTCAAACATACACAGTGACCATCAGTCCCCTGCCTTCATACCCTGCCTTCCCATATGGGCAGAGAGCCACTAGAAGGCCTTCACACACACCATGCTTTACTTAGGAATGAGGATACACACACACTTTGCAGACTTTGTACAGCCCAAGTTTAGGGCTGAAGCCTCTCAAGTCCAGGCTTGCTGTATCTCCCACAACTCTGTGATTTCCTGCTCATCAATCCTACACTCACCAGAGCATGTTCAAAGCATCTTGTTTGAGAAACTCTTCTCACCTGCTTTGTCAGTGATGTGCTACACACACTTGTAATGTCACACATTGGCATAACTAGACTGTCAGTAATAAATATGGTTTAGTTAGTAGTTCATATTGAAAGGAGCAGCTTTAGTCCATTTCTGGCACATGATATTTGGATTTTGTGTTCTGCAAAAGCATAATCATGAAATTCCCATTATCTTTTTCTAATAGTAGAAAGTAAGCCATTAGTTTGTTCAGAGGCAGGCTGCAGAGTAGCCAATGAAGATGTCTGTATTTCCACTGAATTGGTGTCTAGAAGATAAAAAGAGGCCTGAGCATTTGTAAGTTCTCCCCTAAAATCACACTTTGAGAAGCCCTGGCCAACACTGCTTTATTGCAGTGTTTGCAAGAGTGAAACTAAGCTGCATAAGCACACTGGACCAGAAGAGTTCTGCCTCGCTGAAGAACTCCCCCACGCACCTGCTCTTGTGGAGATGGAGAGAAAACTCTTCTAAGAGATGAAATACAAATCTGATTCATGACATCATCGGAAGCATCTCACTGGCTCGCATAAGCCATGAGCAGTTTCCAGTTACCTAGCAACTCCTGCAAGCAGCTCGCTTCAGCGGCAAAGCATTAGGGTTTAAGTGGCAGACACGGACCTGGCTCTAGGGTTCTGCTCAATTCATCAGCAGAACATGGTGTTCAGTGGCAGAAATCAAAAAATAAATGGGAGTGTTATTAAAGATCCCCTATAGTAGCCTCTGAAGTGAACCTCTTTGGGTGCCCACTCTGTTGCAGTACTGTATGGGAGATGATGGGCTTTTTCTCCAAGTCTGAAAGGCAAGCTAGGGCATGCTGGTGAGACCTGCAGGTAAACAGGAGAGTACAGTGAGTGTCTCACAGACCCGCAAGGGTTGCTTTTAGATGACACTGGATGCCGATGCCCATAAATGTCCCTTTTCAGTTCTGTATTGGTCCTAATCACATGTATCCAGCTAATGCATATGTTCTAGGAAGGCAGCTGGTTTTAACTGTAAGGCACCAAGCACAGAGGAATTGACTGTCCCCTGCATTCCACAGCAGAACATCTGCAAGCTTTCCTGGGAGTGGGTACACAGTCCACAGGAAAAGGAACACAGAAAAGGCTGAACAAATGACCAGCATAACTGCTTCATAGACTTAAAAGTCGTCACCACTGATTCCAAGAAGTGAATTATATAGTTGTCTTCACATTTTCAAAGAACTTGCCTTTTCCAACACATGCTGGCATATCCTGAACCATTCACGCAGTCAGGATTTCACCCAGATTTGCCACATACCCTGGCATCCACACTGAGACACCTCCCATTTCTACATGTCGGTATCCAGACTGTCTCATTTGTGGGGGAGCTAAGAGATTGCCAAAGTCTGCAGCAGATAAGGGATGAACGGATAGCAGTCTATACTGGGTAGCTGAGGAAACACAAATTGTGTGAGCATGGTGTAATGCAATATATTATATTATTTATAATCTCATCAGGCTTTTCATGCCTTCAACCACTTCCTTTGCAGATTGTCGTAGATTTATTTCTACATGACAGTCACGGGTTCTATTTAATATTAAGGTGCTTTTCATTTTTCTTGTTGAAATACTGCAATTCTAGGAAACTCATCTGTCACTTAGGTGTCTAGCCTTTTTGATGGACTATTCTCAGTCAATCAGTTCATTGAAAAGAGGTGAGCTGTGATGTTCCTTCTCACGATATTTTCATCACACTCTTCTCTCCTGCAAGCCTGTCTCCTGTTACAGGATATTGCAGTCTTGAGTACGGTAGGGCTTGTCATGGGGTGATAAATAAAGATACAGATAAACTCTCCTGAGCAGGGAGGAGCAGCATGTGAGAGGAGCCCTCTGTGGTGGTCTGGGCCCATGGGGGCACCCACTGACACTGCTCCTGCTTGCCCACAGGTGTCTGGGCACCACCCATGGCTGGTGTATGTGGGTGTACATCCCTGTAGGAGAAGGGCTCTTTTGGATTATAGCAGTGCATTTATAAAGATAAGCAGCATCATTAAAGGGCTTGGGTGGATGAGTTTGCAGTCATATCAAAGAGGTGGATGAAGAGGAAGGAAATCATCCTCCTTCATTTCATCATGAATTCCAGTGGACTGGGCTTGTATTTCACCAAAGCCAGCTCACAGCTGCATTGCTGCTATTTCAGCATCTTCTTTTTGGGGCGGGGAAGAGGGATTTGCTCTGCATCTACAGATGTTACTCCTTGGTCTACTATGGCATTAGTGTATCTGAAAAAGCTTTGTGCCCCCAAAGATGTTGGACAGATTTAAACAAACAATATGTTGGCTCATGAACACACTGACTAAGCTTTACCAGTTTTCTTCTTGTTAGTAGTTCCATAGGTGAAAATGCAGGAACTGCTGTCAAGGAGAAGGTGAACTGTCCACCTATTACCCTGTCACTGATTCTTCCATTCCCCAAGACTGTAGAGGAAGATGATGAAAAACCAAATAATAAACAAATAGGAGATTTGCCTGCTCATGGGAAGGGAGACTACTTCTTATCCTTAGTTAGTAATTTTACTTCTCTAGAGACACAGAAGTTTATAAATACTGGAGCTTACCCTAGATGGGACAGAGGAAATATTAAAGTCATACTTTAATAATTTATACAAACATCTCACCCTTTTTATAGCCTTGCTAAGTTCTTGCCTTCAATGGTTATTGTATCAGGGTAACTGTACTCTCAATAAAACTGACTTCCTTTTATCAGTTTTCAATTTGTTGGCATTAAATTAACATCTTGTTCTTCTTATCTTATGAAAGGCTAAAGTGCAGCACCCATTTTACCCTCTCCATGGTGTGCATGAGGAAGGGGGAATATGAATCTGTCATGTCCATCTTATCCATGCCCTCTCCAGATTCAGTGTTGCTAATTGTTCCAGCCTGTTTTCTTGCAAATGCTATTCCTGTCTTTCAAGTCACCAACTTCTCTTTTATCTGTCACAGTTCTTAAACTGTGGTGGTCAGAGCTGCAGCACACTGAGGGAGAATGTACCATTCCAGTCTTACAATTAAAGGTTTTGGGGGCATTTAGTCTGTCTCAGGCACCTCAGCTGTGTCGGGGAGGACTGACTTCACCTATGATTTTGCTTCATTGATGAGCCCATGGCTGGGTCCCACTAGCAAAGACCAAAAAGCAAAATGAGTGCTGCTGTCCTGTCTAAAGCCTTCAGCTTTCTGAAGCCTTTAGCTTCCTAGAGAGGAAAGGGACTGATTGTTCTGTAGCCTTCCCTTTTTCTTCTCAACAAACTGTTAGGAAAGAGTAGGAGCTGCTAGAGAGATAGCAAGAATAACAAAAATCCCTGCAGTGCAAGATGTGTGGAGGCTCGGAGTGTCGTGGTACCATCTGTGCCTGTCTATTTACAGCCAGAACAACTAACGCCTAACTAATGGTGAAGAGAAGCAGAGCATCATGTCATGGAGACAGCTCTCTAGTCTTACATAAAAGCAGCTCGCTGAAAAACCTCAATTGTTTGGATGGACAGAGGAACGGTCACAATTTACACCTAGGAGGATTTATTTCTGGAGTGGTGGAAACACCTTTTTGTTTCAGCCACATCCTTGGAACAATCTTTAGCCGAATCTCCCAGACAAGTTTGGTCAGTGCTTTTTCAGCAATACAAAGTTGAATACACACAAAACACGGCATTACAGATAGATCCATGTTTACAGCAAAGGATCAGTAATGAGAGGAAAAGCAAGTAAGCTGTGAAAGCAGTCTGATTGTTTTGATTTAAAAAAAAACAACCATTTTTGTGTTTGCTACAGCTGCTGGGTACAAAGAATAGGTATTAGTCAAAGGGAATGAATAAGCTTTTGCCTTCATACTTTTCAATGAAAATATCTTGTGAAAATATACCTAAGACTGAAATAAAAAAAAAATCATGTGTGAAATACAGGGGAAACACAGTGTTAAACAGTGTTTAAACCCCTGTATTTACCTCTGGGGAGTTGACCTCAGGGACCTTGGACTCAGTTTGACTTCAACAAGGATATGAGACTGAACTGGAAGTAATTGTTTTCAGAAGAAATGGATGCAAACAATTATCTACCTGAGGAATGGAGCTGGGCACACAGGGAAGGGGCAGAGACATGTTGTATTCTGAAGCAGAAGACACACCCAGGAAAGGAGGATGTCGGGACCAGAGAAATTTCCAGATGAAGGAAATAAAAGGTAGAAAGGAAGGAAAAAGCATTCAAACTTGGGGGTTCTTTACAAGAGATGAAACGTTCTATGCCTATGGTTAAAAAAAAGTCTATAGAAAAACAAATTTGGTTTCACTCAACCCTCAGCTTTAGAGTAACTGTTATGTCTAAAGAAGTCTCTGTAAATCAGGATTTTTTTCTTGATTCATAAAATGTATGGATTTAAGAACTCAGCATTTGTCATCACGAATTTTAGATGCTAAAGGTAAAAAAGTCCACCTGAATAACATGTGAAGTGTTAAACGCTGCCAGAAAGTGTGCTAAATTTGCTTGCTGTTCTGTCTCCAGTTACCTCAGTGGAGCAGGGAATTAGTCTCTCCCTCCCTTTATGTATTTTTTATTTATTTACTTTTTTTCAGAACAGATATCTAGATCTCTAAACACTCACAAAACTATAATAAGAAGTTAATAAAACTGGTCACACAAGAGAAGAACAAATAGTCACAACTAAGACTAGGTACACTCATAGTCACGCTCCAGTGGATTGGGGGAGTGTGCCATTACCAGCATCTTATCAAAAGTTCTGGAAGGAAGTATGAGCTTTCCAGTATTGTGTTTGCTCAGAGAAACAGGCTCCTGGTCATTTTCCCTTCTGGCTGTCAAGCTTCAAGTGATGAAGAAAAAAATAACTGGGTTTGCTGATAAATTGTGAGACTGTAAAAATGTTCTGTGACCATACAAATTGCTGCCTCGAAATATGTCTGGAGACTTCCAGCAGTACTCTAATATGTGCAGCTCAAACCTTCTAATTAACAAAAGTGCCTCTGAAGATTGTTCCACCAAAGAGATGCAAATTACTCCTCTAATTTCTTTCTTCTTCACATTCCTTGTTTCCTTTGATGCTGCAACGCCTTTTTCTCCCCATGACAACACACTAGCGATGGCTGATAACACCTTGAAAGTAATTGCTAACATTTGAAAATTTGTTTTTCAGCTTTAGTCTTGCAGGGACTTTTCTGTTACCATGTCTGGGGTTTCTTCCTGTTCCTTCTTCAGCTTTCTTCAATCCTCAAAGCATTGATTCTCCCTTTCTCTGGAATTCCAGGACTCTTTGCTCTTGTTCTCTGCTTTTCCTCACCCCTGCTTTCTTTTTACTTCCCCCTCCCAAGCTTTTTTTAACTATCCATTAGTTCAAACTATGCCATTTATAAATGGGGCAATGCCACCAAATCTAGTGGAATTGAAACATGTTTCATCCTGTATTTTTTTGTGAGGAGTTTATGTCCAGATCCTCTGTGATATTTTGGGTAGCAAATTCCCTTTGACATCAGAGTTGCCTAAATACCTTTGAGGAACTGAACCCCTGACAAGCGTGCCCATAGAACTTGCCTGCACTGAATAAGCAAATGTCTGTTTGTTAGGAAAAGAGTGGAAATAGATTTAAATACCCCACCCAACAGTAAAAATTAAATTTCTTTACATGTATGGTAAGGACATATATCTCTCGATGTATAGGTATGGCTGCTACATATTTTGATGAAAATAATAAGATTTTTAAAGAAATTATACATTTCCTATAGTTATTCTGTGGAAACAACATATCTTCTCTTACACTATTTTAACCAAGTCAAGTTCTTAATAATAGAGTAATAAACACATTTGAAATAATGTGGAGTTATGTGAACTATGAAAAGATGTCCTTGACTTTTCAATTGTCAGCGTTTTACATATTTGGGTTCTTGGCAGTAATACATTTGGCATCCAGCAAATTTCCCTGTTTTCAGCATTTCTTGGTTGTTTCTACTTTTGCAAGCCAAAGATAAGGATTGGGCGCACAGGAAAAGATTTGCACCTTTCATGTGTTAAAGTTTAAAATCAAGCTTATTCCCTAAAGCAAGCACGAGGTTTACCATTGCAGCATAGCTCCCCAGATCTCACATGGCATTGTGATCAGAGGAACTGAATGTCCTGTGTGGGCTACAGCGAAAGAATGTTTCAGATGCAGCCGCTTAAAGAGTGCTCTAATTTGTCTATGGAAGAGGTTGTGAAGACATTCTTTTGTTTAATGGACCAGAATATATCAAGGACATGTTACAAATTAAGTAACACTGACTTAGGTTTCAGTGTACTGCCAAAAGTAAGTATAACAAGTACTCCTAGAATGCAATATGAAAATAAATGCAGGACTTACTCTGATGATAAAATGAGTTATTACTGAATCCATCCAACTTAGCAATTTAATCATTCAGCATTTGGTAACATGTACACTAAATAAGTGTTTATGCACACTACAGAAGAAGCGAAGGGGAGAAGAGATGTCTTAATACAAGAACCAACACAAAAAAACAATATCTAGACTGCAGAAAATCATCATGAAGTTGTAAGAGAGATCCATTTGATGTTCAGCAAATTCCCTTAAATATTGACAAACATTTCTGGGTCACGCAAGTTTTCCTGAGTATAAAGATGTAGTAAGGTATGACTGCAAACCTCTCACTTTTAGAGAATTATAGAAAACTAGTTACCCTACAGCCTTGAAATCACAAATGTAGATTTTTCAACTCACAGCACAGCCAAAGGAAATGGACATGTTAAAAATAAAAACTGAATCCTCCTCTCATTCTTCAGACATCCTGTAAGAACAATATTAGGGTGTGGTGTGATTCATACAGGGAAATCTTTGTCTTGGGTTAAAGAAACAGAATAATCTCCTTAACCCTTCTGCATAGTCATGCTGGACTGGCTTCAAAGATGTCATCTTTAGAAAAGGGCCATTGTCTTCCTCTGACTGTGGGAGAAACAGCCCCCTTATGAGATAACAGAGGTCTGCTTCCTGCAGACTGTGAATCATTTTTCTTCTGAAGGAGAAATGCTCAGATAAACAGCTGACAGAGCAGAGCAGGGGGCAGGCGAACAGGTCCCTCCAGGTGGGCACCTGTGAGCTCAAGACTGCCATGAGTAGCATCGCTGTTGTCCTCAGGTAGCACCACTGGAACCAGGAAAGAACAACAGCCTGGCACCATGGGCAGATATGGGTCACCTGGGCACAGGAGAGGACTCCCTGTGTAGCTGACAGCATCTTGATCACCCAGCAGGAATGATCCTGTTGAGGAAACCTCTCTGAGTCAAACCTGGAGCATTCGTAGTGACCTATTAAATCAAGGTGCCGATCTATGGAGAGAGATGGAGAACTTAGATAACCTCACCACTACTGAATAACAAGGGGCGATAATTAGTATGAGACTCCACTCAGAACAAGCATGTCATAGAATTCTGGATGCGGGGTTTTTTTCCAAAGTAAGCTCTACCTACATTGAACAGGCAGGCTTTCATTGATTTTCATCCTTTCATATTTTCCCTTCAACCAAAATCAATGTCATTTTAGCTTTGATTCCTCTGTTTTGCTTTTCACATTTGAATTACAACAAGTGTTACTGTGTAGGTTTCCAATTTCTTAACTATAAATAGAGAGATTTCCTTTCTGTGTCCTGTGCATTTTCTGTAAATGCTCAAGGTTGAATGTTTGCTGGTGTTAGTGGAAACTCTACAGGGTGATATAAATATAAAACAGGATAGTCTGATACAAATATACAACAGGAGAATCACTATGTAACAAAATCTAGATGAGTCCATTAAGAAATGCACAAACATTAGATTACATAAATCTAAATAAAGAATTAGATTATGTCTTTGTGTCTGGTTCTGATGGGATATAAGCAGGTGTGTGCAATGGTAGGTAGGGATTTTTTTCCTCCTCTGAAGAAAGGGATTAAAGTTTAGAAGTGGGTCTAAATAAAAATGTCAATGAATGTAAACGAGAGCCTGAATTCATTAGGAGGTTTGGCATCAATGTTAGTACAGTGAAGACTTCCTTGGGTTTCACAAACAAACTCTCCCCATATTCTAAGACCAAAAGTAGGATTCATAAAACCACTTTATTCTTGAGATTCCTACAGGTATTTTTATGCCTTTGATTACATCCCCTTAGGAGCTTTACTTGAAGTTTCAGCTCCACAAGTGCCCAAGTCTAAAGAATGGAAGTGAATTGATTACAGATGATACCTGCTGTTTATTCTCACCCTTTGTGTTTCACATCCTTTTGAGTAACACACAAGAAATTTAGTTGGTAAAAATGGCACAGGTTTTCCTTAAAAGATCTTGAACAAAAATTCTGTTAGCCCAAACTAGACTCCAGTTATCAGAAAGGTTTTCTGCTGTCTGTAAATCTGGAGCTAAAGCTGAGATGAGAGAAGCTAAACTTTAGATGAGTTTCTTAGCAAAACAGATCTCTATTTAGTTTGTTTATAAGAATAGTTTTTGAGCAAACAGGTCTGTGATGAGGTCACAGTTTTCACCTTACAAGAGATTATTTCTATCTTCTTTTATTTGCTCCAGACATGTCAGTCCTCCTGCAATGTGTTCCCCTTCCCTGCTGAAGGCTCAGATATCTCCAATGCTGCACAGCCTTCCCCACCTTTGCAATACCTGTACTGCCTGTCCAGGTTGGCTTTGTTGGGCAGAACAGCTGCTCTGGTATTCTGGGCTGAAAAAAATGCAGCAGCAATGCTCCATATGCTCAAGGTGCTTGCTGGTGGGGCTTTGCTAAAACACACATGTCCCACTTGCAGTGCTGTGACTCTTGTCATCTCATGGGCCAACACATCCCTCACGTGAGGTCTCATGTCTCTGTGTGTGCCTCTAATGCAACCTATTACTGCAGTGCTCTTCCCAGTGACTCATTGCACTCCAGCAGGAAGAAAGCTTTGCAAGCAGGCAGAAAACTAAAGCCACTCAGGTCTCAAAGCAGTCAGCTCAAAATAGTCTGTCATTTCTGGGAGAACTCCTCAGTCTGTACTAACCCTCAAGCTCCACACTATAACAAAATAAATTAGCTCATGGTGAACACTGTTTTGAAGTGACTAGTTCATTATCTCCTCGCCTAGGGCAGAGGATTGACAAAAGTAAGAAAGATCCAGATATTTTCTGGATTCTTCCTTGGGATAAGTTACAACTTTAATTAAAAATGCTGCCTGGGAAGATGGCTGAAGTGCAAAGCCTCTGCTGGTGCCCAGAATGGCAAAAGTCTGTCTCCTCAGAGGGGAGCTGTGCACATGTAGTCTGTGTGTTACTTTCCCTGTTTTGATTTGGAATGGCAAATTGGAATTATATTTATTTAGTTAGTTTAAGGAGAAAATCAGGATTGCGCTTTCCATTCAGAAAAAAACCCACTGCTGAAAAACAGCCTTTGTCTGTCAGACACGGTGAGAATTCCACCCAGGGGCTGGGAGAAGTGGTGGTGGTCCACCAGCAGCCTCTATATCATGAAGTGGCTGTAGGCAAGGCTGCAAGACATTCCTCCCCTTCTCAAAATGTACATCTGGCTCATCTGCATGGCCTTCTCCTACTCCACAATACCATTTACAGCTGGAGTCAAGGCCTTGTGTCCATGTGCATTCTAAACTGGCCCTTTGAGACAAGCTGGTTACTGCAAAGAAGCAAACACCCGGCTCAGGGATAAACAAGCTGTTTTTGGAGGTGGCATCTGTGCTCCAAGGAGCACCCAGTGATTTACTTTTGGTGGAACTTCCTGCTGAAGTCATGTCAAATACATTAATTTTGTTAATTTTTGTTTCTTTGGGGATCATTTTCCTCACATAAAAAGCAGGGTATTTCTGTGTAGTACAAGCACCTGTCTGGGAATGAAGAATGGGCAGCACAGCTCTACACACCTTGAGTACTGGTTTGATGGACACAACAACACTTTTCTTACAGAAACTGGCACAGACTACTGCTTAATTGGGTCATTATTGGCAGTTTAGTAAGGATGCATTCAGTCACTCGGGTGGTTACCTAGCCTTTAGTGTTTAGATAACTACAAAATCGCAAGTTCTTGACTGTAAAGACCAGAATGTGCCACAGATTATAAAAGGGATGAATGTAGAAAAATCTCAATTCTGTAAAATGTGACTTTCCAGGAACAGAATTGCCTTGTCATTTATTCAGTACAGTATTTCCACTTCATTTACTGCCTTTTTACACTACTTAAGACAAAGAAATGGCTCGTACTCCTCTTTGAGGTATCAGGTTATCCAGAAGAAGATTTAAGCTAACAGAGTCTTTTATGCACCATCAAGCACAGCTATTCCAGTGATATATTGCTTTTTTCTGTAAATCAATAGCAATTGAATGTGACATATTCTTTACCCTCTTTTCAAAACCTTGGCTTGAGACAACAAAGAGTGATAATAAAAAGAAGCAGCCAAAAGCCTTGAATTGGTAAATTGGCACAGGCTGCAAGTTTTAAAGCCTTTAGTGTCCTGGGTCAGTCTTAACAAATACTGTACTGAAGCATATAACTAGGGAACTAATTCAAAACTGAGCAAGTTTGGCTTCAGATTCTCAAAGGCTCCAGAAGTCAATTCTGATAAGGCTGAGGTGTTACAGACCAACATAAAAAGCTCTGTTCGTAACAAGACTCTTGTACCATACAGAACAGCTTTAATTTGTTGTGGGGCACAGGTGATACTGCTAAATTGTGGGAATAGAATTCAGAAAAGTTCAAGGCTGAAGGGTCAAATGCTTTGCTTGGGATATGACTCCAGTTTATGCCAAACCCCTTTGAAGTGGTAGAGCTCTTGGATATCAGAAATAAACCAGTTACCTTGTAGTTTGAATTGAACTGGGAGGGGCAGGGGGGAAGTCAAGGAGCAGAGAGAAAAGAGTTCTATTTCATGGGAACATATTCCTCCATTTGCCCATAATTCCTGTGTGCAAAGAGGCTCTTTCTGGTCAGACACTTGCTACTTTGCTGAGCAATACAAGTATCAAAGGCTCCTCTGTGCCTTCCTATCCATCTCTGACCTCTGAACAAAGCTTTGTGTCACAGTATGCATTAAAAGTGGAATAAATACCACACAATAAAGTGTTTCAAATGCACACTGAAGAGCGCTGCTTCTAGTTCTCCCAGACCGTGTCACTGCTTGCTCTTCACCCTCTGCATTGTTGAGGTAAGAGCAAGTAAGACAAATCTGTTTTGGTTTGTCCATAGGATAATTACAGGAGCCTTAGGTGAAGCATGCAGGAAATACCAATTTTATTTAATGATTTTAATGATTTGTAAAGAAATGGCACAGGTTAGATCATGTTTCTAGATGACCTGGGCACCATTTTGCAGCCTCCACTGGGATAACAGCTCAGTTGCTGGTTGAATAATTCATTTTTATCCTGCCCAGCTGCATGCAAAGGTTAAAAAAGATATAATTAGTCTCTTTCTCTGTTCCCACCTCTGGCCCACACAAACCCTGTCTCTTATTCAAACCTGTCATTGTTAGCAGTATAATCCAGGTCTCCTGAAAAGAGACAGCAATGAAAAAAATTATGGTAATTTAATTCAGAATGATCTTTCCTTTGTAGTTTTCACATTACTTTTGCAGATACATCTATTAATAACCTGTAGGAATCAGCTTCTATTTACATAGCACTTTTCTTCCCAAAGGGTCTCTGAGTGCTTTGCTAACCTTAGGGATCATTTCACTCTTTCCTGACAAATAAGGCTCAGTTTCACCTTTATGACAAACTTCAGGCAAAGGATGAGAGAAGAATGCTGAGCTCTGACTCCCACACTCTGCAGAGCCTCCAGCTCCCCAGGGAGAGTGCAAGTGTCCAGCAGAAGGTCTCCTGTCTCACGCAGGTTACCCCACTGTTACCCCAGTGGCTCTGTCTGTCTTTCCCTCCTTGCCTCCCCTCTCCTGCACAGAAGCAGCTCCAGCACCAAGGACATTCATGCTGTTCCTGTGTGGTGATGCTCCTTGTTCCCGCTCCATCAGCACTGAGCTCCTCTTGAGCAACATCTATGGTGTCAAATGGATTATTTATTCAATTTAATTAAGAAGCACTGGAACCTCTGGGGTTGTTGGAGAAAGAAATCCTGCATGACTACTGCTGCTAATTCTCTGTGGTTTGGGTTTGTTTGTTTGTTTGTTTATTACAGGGGCACCTACAGTGCCTGCTCAAAAGTAGTTCTCATGGTGCGGGATGCTGGAGTGGCTGCCACTGTGTTGTAGCTCGGTGTTACCCAGTTAAAGGACAAGAACCAATATGCTTGAAATATAGGAAATTCCATTTAAATATGGGTGGTCAAAGACTGGCACGAGTTGCCTAGAGTAATTTTAGAGTCTCCATCCTCAGAGATATTGAAAACCTGACCAGACCTGGCCCAGAACAACCTGCTCTGGATGACCCAGATTAGAGCAGGAGAGCTGGATAAAGTAGTCTAATGGTCCCTTCTAATTTAGCTATTCTGTGCTTAGCTATTCTTTCTTGTTTAGAGCAAAATGCAGAATATATTCCCAGGTGCTTGCAATCCCAGGTTGAAGTTGAAGGAAGAAGTGGTAGGGGGAAGCACCCTGTTCTGTCTGTCCAGTTACCAGACAAGTTCATCAAAGAATTGATTCACTGCAGGACCTTTTCTGACATGGTCTTCCCCTAGACCCTGCTGGGGACAGAATACAGAGGGACAGGAACTGCCTCCCATTCAGAGTTCAGTTGTTACTGTGGGTTTCAACATTGATTTTACACAAAACTCAAGTGAAAATGAAAACAAGTTTTCATATGAGCATAATATTATCTGTATATAATATAGATATATGTGTATATATGGGGTCCCTCTACCTCAGGCAGGGGCTTTCAACTTTTGGAATAGCTACATGGACTACATATGTATAAGAGCACTACCCAAGCTATCATCCATATGCTTTTCTAGTGCCTCTTGTAAGTTCTTTAAAGAAAGCTGAATGGATGCAGGTGCAGTAATACCACAGTATACCATTTGTGTAAACAATGATCATCCTCAGTGCCGAGCTCCTGGAGATCTTCATACAGTGCTGACAGTCCCTGTGGGACTCAGGAGCAAATACTTTCTGTGAAACAAATACTTTTTCAACGGAATTGACTTCAAAAGCAGTTTCTAGTAGCTGAAAAACCTGACCCAAAAAATTACTACTGAAATCACAAGAGAACACCATTATTTCAGCAGGTGCCTGGACACATTGCAATTGAATTTATGGTCTCAAGTCTCTCCACTCTTCCGTGCCTTAATCAGAAATACCTCTGTCAAAATCAACAGGATGATGTTGATGTAAACCCTATATTCTGAAGGAAACCTGGCCTTTTGAAGGAATTGTTTAGCATTCCTATATGTGCATTTTTGTAGCCCCAGCCCACTGGGCACAGTATATTATGACTGGAAGAGTCTGACCATCTGTGAGTGATGTAAAATCTCTACAAAGGATTTTACTCACAGTGCTGAGAATCAGGGCAGCACTGGGTGTGCAAGTGAGCCAAAGACCTGGCCTGCAAAGCTGGCAAAAATGCAGCTTTGTCAAAAGTAAACCATTTAGTGACAACTTGCAACTCTAAAGTTCAGTTTTCAATGATGTAACCATCTCACCCTTTTAGTTTTGTTGTGATCTTGTAGAAATGCTGAGTTTAATAAAATACTTTTGATGTTATTGCTTGATATTGGCTTTCTATTTATTTTCCACTGTATTTTTTATTAAATAATTAGATAATATACAAACATAATATTGCAGAAATGTGGTATTTGAGACATTAATTTGATGAAAAGTCTAAGAAAAATTAAGATAGTACAGTTGGCACAAAGCAGTTTTGGTTATTGACATGACACTAGTAAGCCAACTCTTTAAAATCCATATAATAATAGCTTGGAAACAAATTTCCTTAGAATTTTAATTTCCTGCAGAATTTCTACACCAGAATCATTTTGCATTAATTTATTTAATGTCAGAATTGCCTGTGGAAGGGGCTTAAGCATGAACCAGTTTTAATTATGGTAAATAAGATTTTTCACAAAAGAAACTCTGCTGCATTCAAACTGCTTTTGAACTTTGCCTTTTAAGAGGCTGTTTCCAAGCACACCTCAGGCTCCTCTTTTCAATAGTGACAAAACAAATCCCAGTTCTCCAGTCAAATTTTCTTCCGGTACAAAGGACTGTAAGAAGACTGGTTGTCAGTTAAGCCTCAAGTTATGTGGACAACTTTACTTAAATGAGATAATTTACTTTTACCACTGGGGGGAAATCCTTACAGCATATCATGTCAATGTTTGATCCTTGAAGACACTAATTTGAATAAGGAAATAACACTACGAAATTAACTATATTCATCTTCACTAATCAGTAGAGCCTCATTGAGTCCTGTTTATTGAACTCATCTTTGTTCCTTATGTGTGTGCTCAAGGGTATAAAATTATGGGATGAAAATAGCATCTGCATTTGTAAAATCTCTAGAGAAAACCAGCTACGGGTGTATGTGACAACAGGGAGAACAGCTGGAGAGGCTGATGCCCACCTTCTCCAACTACATAAACCCCCCAAATTCTGGCATACTGACTAGGATTTCTGCTCCATACTTCTTCCTATTTTTGTCCTATAACACGATTTTCTCTGCAAGACACCAATATCTTGATTTCTTTTGTTAAAATGTGACACTAAGCTCTGTATTTCCCCTTATGCAATTGCTAGTTTAACAAGCAACTACCTTTACTTAACGTTTCTGTGGCTTCCTTCTTATCACTGCCGACATACCAAATCTGTCTTCCAATTTGTAGGCTAGAAGCAGGGAGAATAGAAGTGAGATAAAAATGTTCCTAAACCAAAACTGTGCTCCTTGTCTCCTAGGACCAGACATCCATTTAAGCAGATCTGCTGGCAGAAACATGAAAATAAACTATACAGGTAATTTTCCAGAGTGAGAGACAACTAAATTGAAGTCCCAGTTATGGTGTTTCAGAGCTGGTAGGTACAAATCATAGAAGAAGAGTACTTGGGAGCATTGGTTCAGATTCAGGCAGAAAATTCATGCTGTCAGGGGAAAGTTCTGCAACCTCTAAGCGTGTGAGTCAAGGTCTGGATTTGACAGCAGCATATCAGAAAAGCAAAAACTGTACAGGGATGATAGCAGAGTTGAAAACAGAGATGGAAGGTCAAGAAAGGCTGTGACATCCATTCACAGATGGCTCAAAAGCCACAATCAGTGGATTAACGTCTCTCACTTTGTAGCATAGAGAAGCCATCTGTTTTTACTGTAGGCAGGAATATGTGTATCAGCAGATATCAGTATCAAGAGATACACACCAAAATCAAACAGCCGAAGCATGAACACAGGTTAACAGAAAGGAAATCAAAGAACTTCTAAACCAGGATATTCAGGCAATCCTGAGTCACGCTTCTGAGAAAACTGCTTCCCTGTGGAAGATAATACTTTTCATTCTGGCATTGTACTTGTACATATGCAACAAAGCTGGGAAAAGAGACTGTGATCTGACCTGCTGCTTGCAGGCACTATTGATCTGGTGTGAAGAAGAAAATGTAGCCAGTGAGTATTTTATGTCAGGGATGAAAGCTAATTCAATGTTTAGATATGCAGACAATGCAATAAAAATAATATTCTCATAAGGCATTAGGCTAATTGAAGCATTATAGACTCTCTTTCAGATTATCCTCTTTATTCTAGTGGCCCACTGGTGTCAGCATCCCTGACTGTCCTGGCACATGGAAATCCCATAGAGACTAATTAAATTTTCCTGACTTGCAATAAGAATAAAGGGGATTATTTTCAAATCCTATTTTTATGTCTATGGTTTTATTTAGCTGCAATGGACAAGATGTGACCAAAAGCACAAACATGCCTATGCCACCTTCTCATAACTGAGAGTTTGGGATGTGTATGCCAGAGCCTGGAAACCAGCACAGTTTGTTCACTGCAGCAAGACTAGAGCACAGTGTATGGGTATAGGTGAGAAGAGAAATAAAGCCTTCATTCATAGCTAGAACTCAAGAAGAGGAGTCTGAATACACCTATGACAAATTGCCACCTATCAGTCTTCCTGAGAAGATGAAATTACAATCATCAGCTCTGGGTCCTTTACAGTGACATAATAAAAAGAGCCAAGGGCAAATGCGATGATGTGGGAGACAGACTCATGTATAATATTAGAAACAGTAGCATTTGACGTGATGGTTTAAGCAAGAAATCCAACAGACTAATTTAAGACACACGTCTTAGGGCTGAGTTGTATCACTCTTCAATTTGCAGAATCAAGCCAAGACATAGTGAATATCCAGACAGACCTTCTAAACCTGGTCAGTTCAGCAAAGAACCAGGCACATAACATCAGAGGCTACATTCCCTACTTGTGTTGTGATTATTAGTTCATGGAAAGAGCAGATAATGCTGAGTGAATATCAATCTCTTAGAGAGCAAGCATTTTGTACTTCATGTATTTTCTAAGCATCTCCTTCTGCTTCAGAACATTGGGAACATTTGCATGAAAATAGAAAATCTTTGTTTCTGAAGAGCCGGTGTTCCTCTGCTGCTTGTTCAGTGCATCAGGTTTAAAGGCATTTGTTCTTACTTGTGTACTCCCACATTAAGGCTGAGTCTGCAATACCATATAGAACAGCATTTATGAGTGCAGTGGTCCTGCTGAAAGCAATCAGTCGCCTTGTTCATGTGCTGACTTTGTTGGATTAGGACAAGAGTTCTTTAAAATGAACTAAAGTTTAGGAACTCAAGCTCTGACTCCCTTCACTTCTGTGAAGCTACTTCAGCTTAGTAAAGGTATTAGTTTTGAGGTTTGAGTGCCTAATTATGCCTCATACTGATTGCAACCGTTGCTGGAAAAATAAGGAGCGTGAACCAGCAAGTTCCCTGGAAATGAAGAACATTTTGTTTCCTTTTAAATCTGGTTTGTATCTAACCCAGAAACACCTGACAGTTTTTTGAGTCTGACAGTGGAGACTGTCTGCTGTTTTGCAAATAATAACGATGCTGGACTGATGAGTGGAATGGGAAATGTAACCACCTTCTCAGGACTGCTTCCCAGCTGCAGGAATGGGTGGGCACCAGGCTGGCTGTATGTGCCTGGGTGACTCAGCCCCACTTGCTGACATTGACACTTCCAGAAAGAGTTAATGCTGTTCTGCTGACTCACGGAGGCAGATGAATCTCTTTTCCCGTTTGACACACAGCAAAATGTCTCACTGGAGAAGGGACAGCAGGCAAGGCACATAACAGGGGCACACCTATAACCGGTTTGCAGACCACTGCAAGATGCTTGAGAATTCAAGGCTGCTTCTACACACCAACTTCTTACAGCAGCTATGGAAACCCCAATCTAAGGTGTTGATGAACAGTCTGGAATCAAGGAGGAGTTTAGTTTTGACTGTTAATTTTACTGATGATGTTGATGCTGCTGTGCTTTAACTGTCACTGATTTGTTTCAGGCAGCATCTCCAAAGTATCACAATCCATCTCAGCTTGTTATGCCTAAAGTCCTAGCCAAGGCCTATGCATTTCCTCTATTGTAATCTCAACTCTTCATTCATATGGGCCCATCACTCTTTTTCCACACTTCTCTTGTCATTTCTCCTCTTCCACTGCTCCAAGTGCAAACTCCTTGTTCTCTCTTTCAAATCCTTTCACAATGTAACAGTCTTATACCAGTTCTGGTATTTGTTATCCTTCCAACCCCCCTCTCTTTGTTGATTGCAGCCTCCACTTTTCCTGCTTTATCCTACACTTCCTTTTATGACTGGGGACAAAAGCTCGCAGTGAAACCACTTAGATCCCTGCTGTAAAGTCCCTTGCAATGTCTCTGTCATGTATCACATAGCACTGAAGAACCAGCTAGTAAGAGAAAGGCAGAGGATGGTCAGGGCTGCACGTTGGCAAAGGAGCTGCACATAAAGGAGCTGTGAACTCAGATTCCCCTCCACTTGTTTTTTGAAAAAGTTCTTCAGGATATTGACTGTAATCACCAATGTCTTGTGTTTCTGTGTGGCAAAATAACTCTTAAATGACCTGTGAACTAGCTTGTCTTCCTCTCCTGTGGAATAGGATTTCCTCACAGTGCAAGTGTCTTGCAAATTCCTGGGGAAGCAGGGTGCCATATTTCATAGCTGTGTTTTAAAGCCACAGAAAGATTGAGGCCACACTGGAAGCACAAGCAAGTGCCAAATCCACATCTGTTTAGTGCAGCCTAATACTAGACTTCTTCACCTGTCTTTTTTTTTCTATACAAAGATAAATAACAGTAAAGACAAGCCTTAGGGCCATGTTCAGAACAGGCTGGGAAACATTCAAAGTATTCGCAGAATTAAATGCTTTCCAGGGAGCTATTTTTCAATGTATTGTTTTAGTAAATGTTTAAATATTCCAATGACAAGCTCATAAAATAGTCATTAAGGAACACTACTTTATGTACAAATATTTTTCAGAACAATTTCATGTGTAATCACACCAAATGTTTTCACGTTCCTGCTACCTCCATAGCATTGGCATTAAACAACTACTGCTTTACTGCATCTCTTTTGCTTCCAGAATGGCTGTGACATGTCAAGGCTTGCTCAGAAGCCCAGGGCTCATTCAAATGTTCAGAATATCTGTGCTTCAAGAACACACAGAGTTTGACTCCTGGTCAAACCCACCCTACAACAGCCTTTGGCTGGTAGAAAGTAAGCTTGAGTTCTGCAATGTGTACAGTCTGGTGAGAGCAAAGCTCTTGCATTGCCCTTCAGCTCTATCTGAGATGTCTTTGAAATGACTCATTGCCAGTCTCTCGATTCTACCTGCACAGACCATTTAATTTGGATTTATTATCTTTATCAACATATCAGATCCTAAATTTGCCAGTTTCAGCCAAACTCCAGCACTGGCTATGCCTACTGGTGAAATAAATATGAGGCAAAATAGATTAGAATTATAGTCAGGCTCCTTGCCAATAAAATATAAAATAAGCAAGCGTGGTAGTTACAAGACAAAATAAATATAGTCCAGGGCTGAACCTTGCCTAAGCTGTAGAATTTCAGTTAGGAGGAAGTCTCACATGAGCGAGGGTTTTAATCAACCTGCAAGTGGGAACCTAGGCAAGAACATGAATCCAGTCTTCTAGAAAACTGTTCAAATCCTATCCATTGCATAAATGGAATACATGAAAGTGTTGCATTTAACACTCTTTGCAGGCCAACTAGATCTGTCCAATCTATATTATAGGGGGGGTTATGTTTTGGGAATACCTCAAGGCCACCTTCAGTTGTGGAGGTGCAAAGTTTGTTCTTTAGGCTATTTCTCTCTTATATCCATTCCCACAGAATCTTCTCTTCCTGTTGTTTATTTTCGATGTCTCTCTAAAAGCCTCAGCCTATATAAAGTGTGCTACAAAAAAGTTCTGAAAGTCTATTGCTACATTCTCTGCATATATTTCACACTTATCTTTAGAATTGAAGCAGTCTTTTTAGCCTGTGCTAGTACAGCACACAGTCTAACAGAATTCCAAGGGTGAGTAACCCTCAAAGCTCCCAGAGCATCCGTCCAGCAAGCCTTCTATCTTACTGGCACCACCTGATGCTCTGAACAATGTTTTCCCAATTTCTAGCAATCATATTTACAGATGGATTACACTTTGTAGTAATTGCCACTGATAACCCTCCTTCCTGATGGCAGTTGCTTTCCCTTGGTCCACACTTCATGGTCTGTGTGACTTCCATCTTCATGTGCAGTGGCTAAACAGCCCTAGCCTGGCCACCTTTGCTCAGATGCTCTCACCTTGCCTCACTCCCTCAGCTACGCAGGTACAGCTTTTTGCAGGAGCTTGTGGTGATCTCGATAAGGGGTTAAAGATTGTGGTTAAGGTTGGGCTGAAAATGTTTACAGTTTTTTAATTAAAAAGGGCACGATTGTCCAAGTTGCTTTAAAATTGCAGTCACCTGCCCCGGATCTTGGACGTGGGGCATTTTATGGCTTCAGGGACATCTGTTTCTATGAGGGAGAGGGTGGTGCAGAGGCAGTATGTGCTGCTCATAGAAATGCCTGTCTAACAATGAGCTTAGTGTCTTTGCTGAGAGAAGTGTGTTGACTTCTCGGGAGAGATTATGCCCTTGTTCTCAGCCTGCATGCCAACTGGCTGTTCCCTTTGTCTAGGCTTCTGATACTCATGTGAAGAGTGGTACAAAACCCTGGCTTGTTGTGTGCAGTGCATGATCTCTGTTCTCTGCAGATAAATCGTTCTGACATGATGCAGCAGTAGCAAACTGCATAGTCTGACCAGCTTCTGTTATCTGTTTCAGAAGCTTCAGTGACCTTTAACTGTTTCCTCACAAATAATTTCTGAGAAATCCACAAGAATACCAAGCAAGGAGGAGGACAGTGGAAGTTCTGATCACTGCACTTACAATCAAAGCCACACATTAGTGGGCAGTGTGAAACATCCCTTAGCTCCTTCCTCAACCAGCAAACCAGTGATTATCGATGACTCTTTGAAGGACACAATCCACGGACATTATATATCAGCCCACTTCCTCACATTACTCTGAGAGTCTCCCTTCCCACCAGCTGTGAAACCATTAGCCAACCAAGCCTTCTAAATTGCATCACAGTCGCAGAAACGTTTTTCCTCATCTAGAAACAAGTACACCTCTCAGAACAATCCTCAGGACGGCTTATCCTACTCCTTTCACAGAACTGAAACTGCTCTTTTCTGAGAGGACTCAAGTACCAACTCCTTTCTCCTGACCCTACCCCCCTCTTCAGCTGTTGACTGTGAAATTCTTATTTACCTGGCACTTTTACAGAGATTGGTAATGCATCACTATACTTACTTGCTCCCAAAGTCTTTTTTCCCTGTAATTGACAGTAGATGTCTTTCCACAGAAAAATAGCTCTGTGATGTTATGGCTGGGTATCCAACTCTGTACTCTGCTACTTTCCCATCTTCTCTCCCACATGCAACTCCTCTCAGAAATGACAACCTCAAAAGCATATCCTCTGTCAAGAAAAAGTTCCACAGTTATTCCCTTTCCTCAGTGCGGATCCACATAAGTTTGCTGAGAAATGCTGACTGAGGATCACAAGCTTTTGACTTGAATGCGCTTACAGATTCCTTTCTGGAATCTGTACCTGCTTAGGGTCAATTTCCACCAGCTGCAATGAGACTTCAGGCTCTAAAACAGCCCCCTGATGAGAAGCAATTTTAATGGCACTTGGGCAGAAATACTTATTCTTGATTTCATCATACTTGAAGTGTTTCACGAGCAATACTTTAATAAAAATGCTTAGTTAAAATGTCACAAAACTACTCCGAAGATTGTGACTGTCCTTCACCATTAGTCTTCACTCTCCCAGCAGCTCTGCAGTCTGTCTCATGAAACTCCTACTGTCTTGCTACCTCATTATTCTCTTCTCAAATTTTATTATAGCCCACTTCACACCTCCTCTACCATACTGTCAAATGCTACTGTGACCTGTGGTGCACATTATAGTTCTAGTTACAACTATAGAATCAAACCTGCAAAATTTACACCCTGATCTCCTTGTGACATGTAGGTCACCTTTGGCTGGCCCCCAATTTCTTTAGGCTTCAGCCTCCCTAGCCATAAACCGACTTTGTTCTTAGAGATTCGTGGCTTAAAACCAAAGAACAGAGCTATATATATTAATACTGCTTACAAAGAGTTTTCAAGTGTGTTGCAACTTCTTTGAATGACTGAATCCATGCAGAGATTAATTATACCTGGTAGACCTAGAAATAAAGTACCTGTAAAGGGCCCTGCTGGACAGTGCCTGTCAGCCAATGATCTAACATACTTTCTGCTTCTTCCACCCACTTGCTCAATTATTCCTTGATGAAGAGGAATAGATATGAGGCACCCATACATCTCCAACCTGAAATAAATTGCTGTCTTTTAGCTCTTTCCTATGGGTGTCTAAATGATGCTGAATGCATTTAACCTCCCTGTGGCAGGTTGTCTTTCCTTGCAGAAAAAAGAAACTTGGCTCAACCCTTCTCTCCTCTCCTCCAATTTCTTCACAAATACCCCTTACTGCATTCAGCTGGGTGCTGGGAGTGGAGACCAAAAGAACTGAAGCTCTGCTTGAGAACATTTGCCACCCACATACTGCAACAGTGTTCAGGAGCTAAATCTTATTTATGAGGCTTAGTTTCATTTCCAGTCCTTTGAGCCAAAAATCCCAGTGCAACGTAATTTGTGCACTTGGGTGGCCACACAATTTTGGCATTATTTGCTACACACTGGCCTTCACTTTATCTGGTCTGGGGTCTGCAGACATACTACAGTCCCACAAATGTGTGGGAGTGCAGATATGACAAATGGCATCAGGAGATGTATGTAGAGACACATTCAACAGGCAATAAAAAATATCAGAGAACTCTTAAATAAGAGACATTGAAATAGCACTGAAAAATGTATTAACTGTTTTGCAACACTTGAGCACAAGCCCAGAATTGGAAGCAGACAGCTTGCTTTGAAGGTTTCATCAGGCATGTTTCTCTGTAGTAAGCAAAACTGAAAACCTAGCCAAACTACAGGTAGTCAATACCCTTTGGACTAATTTGGGACTGAGCACAAACACATTTTGGTGCTCAGATGAATAGAAGGCAAACAACTCTGAGTTTAGTCATGATATATTTAGGCACAGGTTTTGAAAGCAAACTGATTCACTACCTTCATTCACGTTGGTTTATATCAAATCTAAAATTTACTCTTACCCTCATTCACTACCCTCACTCACCTGAAAGACTTGGGAGTGATATTACAGTAACTCATCCTCCAAATGAGAATGTGTCCCTGTGTCACTTTGACGTGGGAACGTCTGACATGGGACCAGTGCCAATCTCAAAGGATTGCCTTATGGACTCCAGTTCTAGTGTTAACATAAATTATCCCATATATACTTGGGAAAGACTGGCGTCTCCCTTTTGCATCTGTATTTGTGGGAAAAGGGCTGCAAAGACAAAGAACAGAGTCTGAGTTCTGGATGCTTGCCAGGAAAATGTAACTCTATCCCATCCTCTGTTCAAGGGAAAAGACTAAAAACATTCATCATCTGTGTCATTACGTCTGTCCCTCCCCGAGGCTCCGAGTGTCAAACTGTCACACAAGTGTCAGATTGTGTCAAGAGTCACACTATAACCAGCACAGGGTCATGAAACCAGCTGGAGTACCTAGCCTGATTATAAACTATCGTGCTTACAAAGCAGCGTTTCAAAAAGTGCTGCCAAGTCTCACGGCTATCACGCGTGGGAGCTCCGTGTAAGCTTCGCCCTCCTTGTAAGAGCCCTCCTTTAAATCTTTGCTACAAGGACCGACAGCGCCCGTCGGACGGGTGGGATGCCCTGTGCCCAAAGCCGTGTTTGGACGCCAGACTGCGGGAGCAGATTCTGGGGCCGAGTCCGGGCTTGGAGGGCACCGCTAGACGATCCCAGTCACCGAGGTTAAACTCCTTTCCTCCGCGCCTCGCCCCTCCCGTTCCCTTCCTATAGAGTCGAAGTGCTGTCTCTTCGTGGATGCTCTTCCCTCATCCGCGCCCCTCTTCATTCCGGGGGCACTTTCCTTCACCCCCAGGAGGGAGAGCGGCCACGGCAGCGCCCGTGGGCGAGGGGCGGCGGAGCTCAGAGACTGCGGCTGTGCCCCCGGACACGGGCGAGGGGGACCGGGCGGTGGCGGTGGCGAGGGTGGGTGGCCGTGCCGGGCATCGCCCCGCGGGGAGGAGCGCTGGGGCTGGCCGGGCACATGGCTCGTCCCGCGGGGCTCTGCCGGTCCGGTCCGTGGCCCCGGGG
>VWZF01006988.1:3681-16862 GCA_013396755.1 Sclerurus mexicanus | reverse complement strand
GGGTTCTGAGTCCACCTGCTTCTGCACTACAATAGAGGTTCGAAACTACCAAGAGTCTTCTNCTGCTTCTGCACTACAATAGAGGTTCGAAACTACCAAGAGTCTTCTGACTGTAGCATCTCTGAAAATAATTAGTCTATCTCTTGCTCGTTCACTTGAACATTACAAAGACTGTTCACTTCTTCCTGTAGCTCCTTCACCTGGCAACACAGCTCTTCAACCACAGCACACCTTCTACAAAATAACTGTTTGTCAGCCCCAGCCTCACAAAGAGGCATCAGGCACTCCTGGCAACCTGTGACCTGGAGAGCTGTGTCTGCCATCAGCAGGTCTGGCTGGCTGGGGTCCTCTGACACAGCTGGTACAGAGACTCTTTCAGCAACAAGGGATTGATCTTTATGGCATGTCAACACCATAACTGAGGAAGCTTAAACTAGTATGCTAATAAGACTGGGGCCAAAAGGATCTCTGCTCTACCTTACCAGTTTCTGAGCCTGTTTGCTGCCTCTGTTGGCTGCCCCTGGGTGGTCAGAGAGGAGCCCTTCCTGCTCACCCTGCCTTCACAAACTGCCATGCCATGCTCCTGTTTGCCTGCTCCTGTTCACTGCAATAAAGCTATACAAAATATCTTTAAGCTTTTTCATAATATGCATTTGACTTTTTTGTCATGTCTATTTTTGGAATCAGGATTTCTCAATTATTAAGAACCCAGATTTTCAGCCCCCTGTTTACAGAGCTCCTACTGAAATCAAACTAAACCTTTGAAGAAAACGAGATTTCTGAACATGAATGATTTATGTATTGTTTGTGATATGGTTTAGGATATTTTAATGAGTTATTTAATAATAGTTTGAGTGCATTGGTAGAGGTTTTCCAAGTTCTGTAAATAGTAGAAAAATGGCTTATTTCTCCCCCCCCAAAAAGGGGGGGAGGGAACGCATATCCATAATATCATTAAAATTATACTGACTTTGTCTTACTGAAATTATTAGCAGAAGCAGTATTTCAGTTTGCACTACAAACACTTTAACAACCATTCATTATCCTTTATTATTGCCAACACAACCAATTTTTTAATACTTGAAAGGGAGAAACAATTAGTGAAAGTTATTGCATGATAATTAATATCTTTCTGAGACCAGAAGAAGGGCATACATAATTTACAAAACTTCAAGGAAGCAGAATGAGACAGACAAACTTCAGATCTCAGTGTATACTCTACTGCTTTTTTTTTCTACAATCACTTAAAGAAAGCATTTCAAAATAATATTTTAAAGCAATCAAATTAGTTTTCATGCATATTGCTTGCCAAATCATACTTGCCTACTTACATATATGAGTCCCAGTAGGACTGATTCTGCCCTGATTTTATATCAGGCTTTTCTTGATACAAAATGATTGCAACTGAAACATCTTTTTTGATGTACACCACATTAAGGGAAAGCAGAATTTGAGTATTTTCTCTAACAAGAAACATTACCCTTGTATCATCAGACTGTATGATTAACTGTCCACATTCTCATTTAAAATTGCCTGATTTTCCTTTAATAGGATCTCTGGGGGTTGTAAAGACTTTGCAAATTAACTGAAAACAATGCTCTTGTATTTTCCATTATGCTGTGTATTCTTAGGTAAATAATTAGTTAATCTTCACAGTAATTTAAGAAGGTGCTTCATTGTGGCAGAAGTCTGGACTATAGTTGCTAATAAAACCTATCCATCAACTTGAGAAGTTCTTGGTTCTGTTTCCTAAATATCCCTCAGAAAGGAATTTATTTTTACCATGCCTCATAGAGTGATGATGCCTCCAGGTTTACCCATTTTTTTGAGGTCTCAGAAAGGTTACAGTTTTTATACTCTTCCTAACAATTAACATATTAGATATCTATAACCAATCATCATTTCTAATTCTCTTGGTGGTAAACCCATCAGGGTCCTAGGCTATGCCCCCTGGACCACCTCCAAGGGTTTCTGGGCTCTTCTATTGTTTTGGCTTCAAGTTATCTTGCAGGTGTCTCTGCAAAACACCATGACCTTCAGAAAGCCTGAGAATGTGTGAGAGAATCACTTTAGTAACTTCCAACACCACTTAATATGTGAGCAAGAAAACCTATACTTCTAAAACTCTAAAAATCTACAAAATACACACCAAACCTTTAGGCATCAAGCAGAAGCCCCAAGCTACCTATTACCTAACCTAGAAGACTAGAATAAACTGTTTTTAAATGCATGGATCAAAGAAACCTAAATATTTTGGCTACACTGAAACTGTCCTGCTAAATTTCATCTTGAATTCATATATGAACTCTAACTTCTTTGATCATTTACATGGCCCAGGTAATAGTTTGCACCCTAGTTCTGGTCTAAGATAATCTTATTGTTCTGTTATCAGAGAACTTCATGCATAGGACAGTGGCTGACTTGTGTTCAAGTTCTGCACTTTCAGGCAGCAAGAACAGAGAAACTTAAGTCACTAGCGTCTCAGAACTCCAGATTCTACTGTTCTGAGTAATTGTATTTAGGTACACAAATATCTAGTTCCAATTTGGTTAGGATAAACATCCAAAGATTCTCTAAAGGATTTTCTTCCTTTAGCGCTAAATCTAAAGTACTAGCAATCTTGCTGGCATCCCATGCAGAATTGTGAAAAACATATGGAAACTTTGGGCCAGGTATGTGTGGCATCCCACTCTTAAGGGGAAGGGAGCACCCAAGATTATTAGATGCTCATGGTCAAAAGGAACAACAAAAGTCAGAGGGTCCACAAAAGCTTACAAAGTTTTAATAGCAAATTGCACACTTGGCATGGAAATTGGTATGTTAGTCCTTGACTTCCCAGTATGAGCACACAGCAGTGGGTTTTGGATAAAGGGGTCTGGTGAAAGGGAAGAGAGAGAGATGGATTGAAGAGGGAAAGAGATAAAGAAGAGAAGAAAGGAAGAAAGTCCTGGACCCAGCATCGATCCAGCTGATGGGATATCCAGGGTCCTGGGGCATGTGCACACTTGGGCTTCATGGGAGTACCTTTTTATAGATAAGTTTTCCCCACCCTGGAGATAAGCTTCTCACTTTCTATGCAAATTAGTTATCATGTTGTGCTGGTTTAAGGGTAAACCGGCAGGAGAAATGGACCCACCACAAGAGAGATTATAAGTCAGAGCTACAATTTAATGAAAGGTATTACAATAAATACACTGACACAAAGAGAAAACTGCTTTCAACTCGCCAAAACCCAGCAGTATAACCCAGTGTCCCGGGGCACAAGCCCAAAGGGGTTTGTTAGCCCTTGTGCTGAGACCCGCGTGGTTCCCCCAAGTCTAAAGCAAAAGGAAGTGAAGAACCTGTTGGTGCAGATGATGGCTGTGGTCTGGTCAAGAGTGCTGGTTTCCTCCTGTCAAGGTCCTGCTGCTCCTCTGGATCCAACAAGAGTAGTCCCACAGGTCTTCTTACCCCCCGCTTATGTACCTTCAGGGAGCACCCAGTCCCTCCCCCAGGGCAGGGACTCACACAATGGGTGATTAACTCTGAGTCATGGGGTATTGTTGAACCATTGATGGCCCATTAGCAGCCACGCCCCCTCAGGCTGGGTGTGAAGGTGCTAACAACTCCCTGGGCAGCTGCTGCAAATGGTCCATTGTTCTTGGGAAATGAATAGATGGGGGTAGAATACATAGCTTTGATCACCCCCACACAGTGATAACTGGTCCCACCTACTGAACTAGGACACATGTGCAGTCCATTCTTCTAGACCTTTCTGGAAATGGGTCAAGGGCTTCAGGGATCTTTGGTGGTCTTGATCCCCTCCTATTGTCCATGCCCACTTCTCAACCTCATTCCTGCACTTGCACTGTACTGTGTTGTGCTTATCTCCAGGAGCCAGAAAAAGGATGTTTGTCCCAGAAAAGTCCTGCCCTACCTCCGTATGGCTCCCTTCTCCAGCCACATCCTATTCTTTCTCACAGTGTGTTATTACCAACAATCCTCAGCTGTTATTACCAACAATTCTTGATTGGCTCCACAGCTATCCAGCTATGGGTGTTTGGAGACATACACGTTAGCCCCTTTATCTTCCAGGCTTCTACAGTGTGCAGGCACCAAACTTCCAATAATATGTCTATCTGTTGCCATCAAAACTCCTTTAAAAATCTGATTGTGTCCATTCCTCATATATGCAGTAGAATCATATCAAAGTCATATGTCAAAACACACCAAAGAAATAAAAAAAGGAAGCAGACTACTGAAATACACCTGCAAAATAACTTTGGTGTTTCAATGCTACATACATATGTATGATGCAAGTCTTTTATATAGGAAGCTATAAAATCTAGTAGCTATAGTCTACTCGGAGACTTTGGTTCTCTGTGGACAAGAGGTTTGAAGTAAGATTTCCAATGTAATTTGGAAAAATAAAAGCTGTTATCTTTGGCTTCCCACAGGATGTCATCAAATCACAGACTTGAGAAGTACTATATCTTTTCTGAGTAGGATGGAAGATATTAAAACTCATCAACTGTGTTCTCTACTGCAAAATTTTAATAGCAAAATATTGCTAAGTTTCAAATAACATTAAAATAAAGCACTGGATGACAAAAGTTTATAATATACTTAGTAGCTTCTGTAAAAGTATGGATTATACCTACAAGCCCAGTCTACATTTTATTTAAATTGTAATCACTAGTCCAGGAAAGGAACTGTTCAGTGATACAAGAATGTACTTATCTGTAGTCAAACAAAGCATTCATATTTAATAAACTAAGTACAGTTTGGCAATGTCAGTGACTGAGATAAGAAATAGGTGATACCAGAAATTTGTTTTATGTATCAGTAGCTGGTGTGCTTCTGCATAAGTGAGTCTCAAATTAAATATGCAAGTGAGCAGTCAACTGCATTATTTTGCTAAAAATATGCCTTGGCTGAAAAGAAAATCTAGGTCCTATCACTATACTGAGTAAAAAATCCTTGATCATGATCTGTGTAAGAGCAAAAAGTCATGTCCCTGTATGAATTAACATAGTACTCTGAGCATTTCCTATTCATCCAGCATTTATGTGAATTATAAGCCTAAAAGTAATACATGTGTTGATGTGAACACATTTCAACTCACACAAATTTTTCAGTCATAGAGTTCATTACAAATGTTGACTATGATTTTTTTAATTGTTCTCAGCATGCCACAATTGTAAAAGTAATCCCCATTCTCATCTGCTTGCTAGACTCAAATATCTTAGGGAAAAGAAATGATCAACATAGAATCATAGAACCATTAAGGTTGAAAAAGACCTTTAAGATCATCAAGTTGAACCGTCAACCCAGCACTACCACCAAGTTCACTACTAAACCATGTTCTCAAGTGCCATATCCATATGTTTTTTGAACACTTCCAAGGATGGTGACTCTATCACTTTCTTGGACAGTCTGTTTCAATGCTTTGCAACCTTTTCAGTGAAGAAATTTTTCCTAATATCTAATCTAAACTTCCCCTAATGTTTAATCAGATAAAGTAAAACAATGGCTCTGTCAGTACTATAGGGATCACTGATAAGAACTGACAGCTGCCCCACCTCCAGCTTCCAGCAAAAGTCTCCCCCTGCAGGCAACCATATGTTCCCTGGAAGTCACTCCCATCTTCTGTTCACATCTGTTGTGATTGGTTGACAAGACCAGCAGCCCCTTCCAATTTACCCAAAAGTACATCAGACCAGGAAGTCCCTTCGTCTACATACATAGGGAACCACCATCTTGTTTCAGCCATCATTTTATGGCAGGGAGCTGCCATTTTGTTAGTCATAAAATCCCATGTTTTCAAACTGCCCTGTGATTGACTGACAGGCATTTCTTGAGATGGTCATACCCATATGTTCCCAGACAGCCCTGTGATTGGCTGGTCAGACCAACCACTCACTTCCTGTTTACCCCAGAAGGATATCAAAGTAGGAAGTCCCCTCCCTCTAAATACATAGGGTGCGCCATGATGTTTCAGCCATCATTTTATGGCAGGTTGACACCATTTTTGACAATGTCATGCCTCGTGTTTTCATAGTGCCCTGTAATTGGCTGCTAGGACTAGTTGCCCCTACCAGTGTATCCAGAAGTATGTCAGAAAAGGAAGCCATGTCTCACTACATACAGGGAGACCACCACTTTTGACACTGTCATTCCCCATGTGTTTTGTGATTGGCTTGTGAGAAAAATCTCTTTATATTAGATTTAGAATTACGGCAAAAATTAATCCGTGGAACAAAGAAAATAATACAAGTAGGAAAGATTTAATCACAACAATTGTTGTGTGCTCAGGTCACCAAATTTCCAAGACCACATCTCCCGATTCAAAATCCCCGCTTTTTAAACATTCTTAAGGTCCAACTCAGTTTATGATGGGAGGGGGGTGTTTCTTCTCCTCGGATTGGCTCTTCCGTGCCCCACATCATGCCAGGGGCAGAGTTTCAGGCAACATGGCAGCCTCCATACCCCACCACATGGCCTGACCAGCCATGTGACATGAGGCTGTGATGCAATTGCCCTATTCCCGAACGCTGGGTCCCTGGCATGCATTCCAAAATTGGACTGGATGCCTTACAACTTCCATGGAGTGCCTATAGGTTAGTAACAAGAAAAAAACAAAAATAAATCTTTTATTAGTACCCTTTGTCCAGTTCATTTGCTTGTAATAAAACTGGTCTTTCTATCTCTCATAGGCTGGTTGCCATTTTTTGACACTGACATACCCACAGGATCTCAGACCACCCTCTGACTGGCTGTCCATTTCATTTGGTCCAGGGAGCACACAGCTATAAAAATATATACATTTATATACAATATCTACATAGAAATATATATAAAGGAGTGTTCAAATATGTATAAACAGATATTATGCATATAATAACATGTAGCGGATCCTCAAGCAAGGGGATGCCACTAGGCATGACACTCAGCATGGGGTGGCACAGGACACTCCAGTTTGTCATGTAGCTCTTTTGCTCTGCTTAACAGTTCTGTATGTCAGATCCCTCACCACTTTAAGTGCTGTGAGATTCCCAGCAAAACAGAGATTATTGTCACTGTTATTTAGATCAATTGAATAACTCTGGGTTTTGTTTATAATTTTGGAATGTAGGATAGACTGTAGGGGTCTGTGAACCCCACTCCGAACAGCTTTTACAATAATGATAGAAAGGTGAAAAGTCTGATCAAAACACAGTTCTCTTAATTTGCAGGAGAGTACTGATGCACTCTAAAATTCTCTCTGCACTCATATTGCTTAAATTATTAGTGGGAGAATATAAAGAGTTGTGCATGCTGAAAACTTCAAAACAGAGCTGAGCAGAATTGCCAGGTTAAAATGGCTGGCATAAATGGTCAAAAACTTGCTCTACACTCCAAACAAATGTTTCATAAGCTTCATGTAATGAAGGGGGAGATTTTCTACCCTAGTGGGAGATATATTTACTGGCCCATCAGGTTCAGAAAAGCAGTTTGCATTGAAGGGGCCTTATGGTAATCCCTTGACAACACTTGCAGCAACACAAAATTTGCTTAATTTTCCCAATTAGCACTTTCTTGTAACTTTTTTTTTCTAGTTTGCTAGCCTGTAAGTCAAGGCCCCCGAACTAATAGCCCACCAGCCCTTTTATTACCACCATCCTGCCTGCCACCCCTCTGTGCCCAAAAAATAATCATGGTCTTTCAGCTCTACAATACCCCCATTGCTCTTACTGATCTGCTTGTTCTTTCTGCAGTAGCTGTGGTCTCTAAGAGCATGGGACTTCAGCCTGTTTCCCAAAGCCTACATCTTGCTGCTTATGCAGTAATGATTATTTACCAGGACAGTCTTGATTGCATGCTTGATCCTCTTCCTCTTTGCAGCATTCCCTTAAGGATAAGGAAATACATATAGCACCAGCCTGCACCACACAATGGTCTTACAGGTAGCTTGTGGGAAACTGCAGCGGGCTGCAGATCCCTTGACGGAGGAAGAAGAATTTGACCTTGGCCAGATTGTTGTGTGCCCGTGAAGATAAACAACTTGCAGAGACTGAGAACCCATGACAAGCGTATGATAAGAAACCTGGATGAGTTTGTACAGACACTAGTTTGTAACTGTGGCCAATAGGTGATTGTTTGTGTGTAATGAGCACCAATAATGTTAGTGCACATACACTTAGGAAATATATAAAAGTAAGTGTGTGGAAAAGATATATATATATATATAATAAAAGTAAGTTTCACTTTTATCTGTTCGGGATCTTCGCCTGCTTTTTATCGTCCGTCCCATCAACGACAGTAGCTGTAAGAACCCACATAACCATGGGCAAATATATATTTGCCCATATACATACATGAATATATATATAAAACAGTGTATCCATTAATAAAGAATATATATATTCATATGTATTTGTACACTCCTTTATATATATATTTCTATATATGCATATAATATACTCAAACACAAAAAGGAAGTATACAGTAAGTGGAAGCAGGGATAGGTAACCTAGAAGGAATATAGATGCACTGATCGAGCTTGCAAAGATGCAGCTATGAAAGTCAAAGCCCAGCTAAAATTGAAACTGGCAAGGGATGTCAAAGGCAAGAAGCAGAAGTACATAGGCGGCAAAAGGAAGACTAGGGAAATGTGAGCCCACTGTTGAATGAGACCAGGTAACATAGGATGTGGAAAAAGCTTAGATACTGAATGTCTTCTCACTGCAGTCTTTACTAGCAAGACCAGCCTTCAGGAATCCCAGGTCCCAGAGACCAGGGGGAAAGGCTGAAGCAAGGAAGACTTACACTCAGTGGAAGAGGATGAGGTCAGGGAATGTTTAAGCAAATCAGACATACCATGGTCCATGGTCCCTGATGGGATGGTGTAGTGGGTTTGTTTAGCTGAGTAGCATTTCCTCTTCCTGGAAGGGAACATAGGCAGCCTGATTCGCACTGACCAAGAGATATATTCCATACCATATGACATCAACCCAGATACAAAGAGAGTGGGAAGGGAAGCACCGCACTCCTCTCTCGTGATGGCTGCCTACCAGACTGCCGCTATATCGGGATCCTGCTCCTTGGAGGCATGAGCACTTCCCTGCTTGTTGGGAAGTAGGAATTTACTGTTAGCTTTACACTCTGTGTGTGTGTGTGGGCATTGCTTTTTAGTTGTTTTTTTTAATTCTGTGTAAATATAAACTGCCTTTTTAATAACTCTCGGTTTAACATTTTATTTTTTTTCTTTCCCTTTCCCTTTGGGAAAAGGGGGGGCCTGGAGTGGTTTGGGTGGACATTGGGCGTTCAGCCAAGGTCAAAACCACAACAGATGGACCCATGAGTGCTGGGAGTCATTGCAAGGCCACTCTCGATAAATTTTGAACAGTCATAGCAAGTGGGAAAGGAGCCTGATCAGAAATGATGCCTAAAATCCTGGAAGATAGGCACTCAGAACAACATTAGTGGAGATAGATAGAGAAGTGCTTTTATTTAGAAGCTTCTAGGTGCACACCAGAAGTATGCACACACGTGGTTCAGTGATGTTACAGTTTTTATAACTTCCAGTAATTAGTATATATGATATCTAAAATGAACCCATAGTACCCATTTCCCCAGGTGCCCACCCTCTTAAAGCTCAGAACCGCCCCTTGGAGCCTCTCCAAGGGCTCTGGGCCTTCTCTTCTGTTTTGTCTTCAAGCTATCTTGCAGGTGCTTCTTCAAAACTCTGTGTCCTTGGCAAAACTCAGAAATATGTGAGAAAATGTTTAGTAACTTCTGACACCACCTCATATGTGAGCAACCCAGGGAAATCTACATAATTCTAAAAGTTCTAGAAAATCTACAAAATATACTAAAATCTTTAGGCATGGAATAGTTAGCAGGGGAAAGGGAGTGTTGTGGGCTTTTTTGAATGATCACTTCTGGTCATTCATTCAACCCATGATCATTTGATATACCACCAGTACTTCTATCACCTTACTTCCCTCAAATAACCTTTCACAACAAAACAGACTCATCTTCAAATTCACCATTCACATCAACCTGAAAAGTCTGAGGCAACTTCCAACAGAGAGCAACAGATATATATATAGATATGTATAATTATCTGTCAGAGAGCTTTGACAGAGCTTATAAAATGGTACACATAACATTTGAGCAAATAAGCATTAATTTGATACAGTTCAAAATCTAGCTCAGCCTGATAGCAAATATTTCTGAAGTTCATATCAAATAGGTAAGTCACCACTAGACTTTAGCATCCAAAAATCATTCTTTGTGCCTTTTACAACTGAACAGTGTTTGTATGTACAGATAATGTTCACTCAATGACTGCACTCAGAAATTAAATTTGGTCTAATTGCTTTCTATTTATTAATTTATATGAAGCCTAAGCTAAATTTGATGTTGAAGTACAAAATCCACTGAAAATTACAGACTTTTTTTAGAATTTCAGGGTGAAACTGATATTGCTACTGATTTTTACTAAGAATGCCTCATTTCTTTTTTGTTAGGCATTGTACTCCCAAAGCAAACATTTTCTTTTCCCAGAAAAGTTTACTTTTACTGAAATCAGAAGAAAAGGTAATTCTGAAAACAGAGAGGAGACACAAACATCATGATAAAAAGTAACTAACTACGGTTATTTAGCAAAAAATAAATTTACCTAATGATTATTTTATGAGTTATACACATCTAAATAAACAAATAAACTCACAAACATTCAGAAAGATCACTTGTGTAGCTTTAATTTTAATGCATAAAGCTAGACTTTAACCAGATATCTGACTAAGGGGAAGGTGGGTGGTTTGTAACACAGTTCACTATGTTCTATGCAAATAGCAGGAAGGAGACAAAAATACAGACAAGGAAAGAAGCAGTTAGCCAGGGCACCAAGAATAACATCATTAGTAGAAAAGAGAGGGCAGAGGCAGGCCAAATAGGGTAGAACGTCGCTGGGACATTGTACATCAGTAATGACTGAAGAATTAGATATTTCTCACTGATATTATGTTTATATTCTGAGCAATGATGTAGGAACAGAAAAAATCAAATAATTTAAAATAGAGGCCCAGACTAAATGTTTTCAACAGTAATTTTCTTATTGCTGTTATCTCCATTAAGGGTATTATCAATGACCTCAGCACAGTCCCATAATAACAGCATCTTCAGGGCAAAATTATTGCAGAAACAGGCTGTCATTTTCAGTTTCTGAATTTCTTTGATTGTTGGAATCCTATATTTTTATTTTGAAGTACATATATGTGATTAAAATCTATTTAATCTGTTAGTAAAGAGAAATTTGTAATTCCTATGCATAACTAAATATATATTTAAAGACCAGACACTGAGCCAGAGCAGTTGAAAGGTGAATGGCATATTCTAATACATCTATTCTTGGTCTTCCTCCATCTCTCACTATTTAAGTGATAATGTTTCAGAAGAATGTCATGTGTTCAAGAAAAACAATATAACAACCTCAAAAGTTCTTCAGTTTTTACTGAAGCTAATTTGGTGTTCCTGAAACTATTCTTCCACCTGTCTGATGCTGAGCAAGCACTAACTCTCAACATTCAAATTAAAATGCAATTAATTATTTTGGTTAAGGATGTATTGGATTTGTGTAGCAAGGTTTTGGTAATGGAGGAGGCTACAGGAGTGGCTTCTGTCAGAAGCTACTAGAAGGTTCCCCTATATCCAATAGAACCAATGCCAGTCGGCTCCAAGACAGATCCACTGTGGCCAAGGCTGAGCCCATCAGCCATGGTGGTAATGCTTCTGTGATAACATATTTAAGAAAGGGAAAAAGCTACTGCATAAGAGCACTTTGCAGTCAGAGAGATGAGTGAGAATATGTGAGAGAAACAACTCTGCAGACACCGAGGTCAGTGAAGGAGAGGGAGAAGGTACTTCTGGTGCCAGAGAGAAGATTCCCCTGCAGAAGTAAGTCTCAGTACTCCCAACTTTTGCCCCAACAACATTCTTCTAGTGTTAAAAATACATACTAGAATACAGAACAAGGTTCTGTCTATGTTTGTTTGCAATAGTCTATCTTTGAGGCCTTCCTCATATTGAAGAAGAAATGGACAAAAGTTAGTTCATCTCGGCTGTTTTCCACTTACCTCTGGTCCCATCAGCTTTGATGTCCAGCTACTGCCTTGCTGGGGCTCACAGCAGCTCTAGGAGGATCCCCACTCAGTCTCAACTCTGCACACCCTGTATTGTCTCCTCTGCAAATCGCCAGAGCCAGTATTTTGTTGAGGGAGCTTCCATTCACTCCCTGCTTTTTCTGCCTGCCCGTTGCTGTGGCTGCCTGTTCCCCATGGGTCAGGGAACCCAGAGACATTGCCAAAGACCGTGCTGGCAGCCCCAGAGCCAGGGAGGAACCCCCTTTGTGCTGTGAGGTGAATCCTATTTGCTTGCAGCCACTGAGCTGACAGGAGCAGCCCACAAATACCTCCTGCAGGTTGCCAGTAAGTAACTGCAGCCTTCACTTTTCCCAGAGCCCAACAGTGCCCCCTGATGATCATCAGTGAGCAACTGTAGCCTCCGCCCTCCCAGAGCCCAACAGCATCCCCTGCTGTTTGTGGCTATAAATGCACCGAAAGACAAAGTGGGACTTTAGTGTTTGAAAATTTCAGTTATGGTGTTGTTGCTTGTTCTGTTTCTTTTTGTTCTATATATTTGTAGTAAAGAACTGTTATCCTCTTTTCTACATGTTTTGCCTAAAGCCTCTTACTTTCAAAGGTTGTGGTGGCTCAATGAGAGGGAGGTCCTTTTTCTAGTCCAGGAAGATTTTCACTTTCCTTGACAGACATCTTAGGGTTTCTCTTAAAATGAGACACTAATGAATATTTCTAAGCAAAATGCTTCACAAATGTATTCCATTTATGTTTAAAATAGACTATTTCACTAGGGGAATTTTTGTTTCAGCATCATCTATCAACAGTGTTTAGAATAAGAGCAGTATCTTTCAAATGTAGCATTTGCAAGTCACCATTTGCCATTTAATATAACTGTATGTTCAAGAGGTTTGTAATAATAGCATTTAATTAAACTGGGGACCATCAGAGGGTTTCTGTTGCCCTTTGAAGTTCTTAAGTATGTCTTAGTTCAAAGGGGAGAACTAAGATATCTATGTTGACCAAGAAAATAATCCCTCTCCCTTTAAATTTAGAAAACAGAACTTTAATTAGGAAAAA
>VWZF01006982.1:178586-190932 GCA_013396755.1 Sclerurus mexicanus | reverse complement strand
GCTGCATTTCTTACACACATACACGACATACAGAACATTGCATTCCCACCGATTTGCATTCCTTATGTTCATACACATTACATATACATCCCATCCCCACAGACCTCCCCTCCCACCCCCACCCATCACACACACACCACCTGCACGCTCACACCCCTGCCCTTACTGCACCACACGCCTCCCAAGGTGCCCACCTTGAGCTCGACGCCCGCGGGCACCACGATGGGCCGGAAGGACAGGGAGTGCGGGCAGATGGGGGTGACCATCATGGCTGGCACGTTGGGGTGGATCATGGAGGCGCCGGCGGCGGCGGCGTAGGCAGTGCTGCCCGTGGGCGTGGACACGATGACCCCTGCGGGGAGCAGACACCTGTGCTCGGCACGAGCCAAGGGCTCCTGGGGCACGCACAGAGCCAAGCCGCCCGTCAGACCCCCCTGGGTCCCCTGTGGGGCTTTAGTGTGGGAGCTGCACGGGGTTTGGGAACGGTGGCTTTCACTTCTTCAAGGGGAAGAGACTTAAACCTTAACTGCTGAAGGCCGGGAGTTGGAGTTTCTGCCTTCAGCAAATTGCAGATAGCCAAGGCAAGCTTTTCTGAGCTACTTCTTGCCTTTAGCCCAAATATATTACACCCAAAGAAACTGTCTCTTGCCTCCACAAGGCCAGAAATAAAGCTTACAACCCCCTAAAGCTCTGCTGTGGGATGCATTAGTTAGCACGGAATACACCCTGGCTGGTAATAAACAGTGACTATTCCCAGTGAACAGTAACAGGAGCACGCTGATGTTTGCTGTTCCCAACGAGCTGAAGCCTTGTTTCCACGGAAGGAAATCCTGCAGCTAAATAACAAGAGCCCCCACCTGAAGTGAGAAGGAAGTGAGCTGCAGACTCACCATCTCCCTGCACTGTGGTTATCAGGTGTCCATTCAGGAACACATCCACGTTGGACAGGTAAGAGGACGGGCCACGATCCACCACAACTTCATTTAGGACCTGCCACGACATCCACCATTACCCCAGCCTGCTACAGCTGCCTTGGCAAGTTACAAATAGATACCAATTCTTTTGCTTATTTTGCCCTCTGACCTGATATTGCATGATTTGCTTGCCCACTTCTTTCTCCAGGTTTGCAGACACAACTCCATTCTCCTCTATCCCATTCTGGACTGTCATCTTCTCCCTGTGCTCCTTCACCACCTTCACTTTGAGCCTGCTCCTGAGAACAAGAGCTGCATTGCCTGAGGGTGAAACACAGGAGGAAACACCCAAAGAAATATGTTAATACAGTAAATGACCCCCAGTAATGACCAGCAAACTGGATGAAATACCATCCATCCATTCCTGAGCTTTCAGCATTCCCAGTTCCCTTCACAAGAGAATTGGCTACACTCACTCAAAGCTCAAAACTGATTTTTAGTAGTAATGAACAAAATTGAAGTCAAATTTCAACCCAGTCCCTTCCCACCTCCCTCATTATGTAAAAAGAAAATTTAATTTTATATGGATGGGATCAAGATTGGAAAACACTGTTGGGCTCATCTGATCTTAAAGAAAGTCAGAGCACTAAAAACATGTATTAAAAGGCAACATTCCAGTAATGTGAGAATTCTATACATCTTCTCAGGAAACTACTTTGGATACAACTCAAATAACCTCATATTAAACAAATATAGTATTTATTTCCTTAAATGTTTTATATTTGCCTGACTTCTCAGTATTTGAGCACTGCACTGCTTAGAGAACCAGACTAGAGAGACTTCAGAGCTATTTCTATGTTTAGCTGCCATTTAGCAACAGTTCTGCATCATCTCAGACTTGTTTACTTCACAAAGTTATTTCTGAGCCATTTTCCTCCACAGAGCAGCACAGAAAGCAGCACTGGATGAGCCAACGCAGTGCAGTGCTTTTGTTAATTTAATATACACTTCTTGAGGCTCAGTCTCGAGGGAGAACCTAAATGAGTTAAGAAAAGTTACTAGTCTTGGAGAAAGCTACAGAAAATGTAACAAACAGAAACACCACAAGTTGTCCCCTTAAATTTACCTTCTATAACCTGAGTGACTTGGGATTGAAAATTCTCAAAATTAAATGGAGTAAGAAATCCAAGGGATCCCAGATGAAAAGCCATAACTGGAGGGACACTACCCTATCAATAAAGAAAAGAATTTTAAAGCTACTGAATCAAAGCAATTCACACTTCAACTAATTGCCTGTAAATGTTTTGACTGTTGAGATAACTTCAACCAAGCACAACAAAACCAACACATTTTACATTACTTTCAGAAGGGTAAAACAGGCTTGGTAAAAAAAGGTCAAATGGTGAATTCAGTAACAAAGGGGGGGAAAACCACTTTCAAATATTTCAAAAAGAGAAGGTTTACAGTCTATTTCCCCACAAGAACCAACCTGGAAAAGTGAAGAAGCATAAAGTAAGGTCCCATCTCCTCCCAGGCATATGATAAAGTCAATCTGATTGGAGATATCATCATAATCTAGAAGCAACATTGAAATACAAGCTCTGAATTAAGTTGTACCAACACTCTGCAGTTCCTAACAGAAATTAGGAAGAAACATTCCAAGATGCAGCAGGACAACATTCACTCACAAATACAAAAAAAACCACAACGGAGATTCAACAACAAATGTTTGCAAACCACACGTCAGTTTGACAAACCTGACCCCACCAAACACCAAGACAAAAAGCAGTATTAACTGTTCTTCCAAGAATTCCTTCCCATACCTTCTCTGAAGGTGCAAAATTTCTTCTTCACTGGTCCAAAATTCTCATCATTAGCTATAGCAGGGTCTTCCAAGACTTTTTTTTCTACATACACTATCATATTGTTCTCCTTAAGAGAGATAAAACAAGCTTGTTATTAAAGTCCTAACGCAAACACCTTTGACTCTCCCCCCCCCAATTTGCATTAGTTTAAAACAAGTAAATAATATTTTACAGAAGGGTCTGCATCTGTTGGTTGTTTTTCATGTGAGAATTTCTACTGAGAATTTTGCAGAGCTAATAATCTAATAAACTAAAGCTTGGGATACAGATTCCATGGTACAGTAACATTGCTATGTTTGTTTAAGGCTTAAAGCTTTAAGCTTTTTATAGCCCATTCCCTGTAATTTAGAACTGCAAGCAGAATGGAAGTTCATACTTCACTTTTTGGGGGTTTTAAGCTCTTGCACTTAAAGTACTTCAGTCCCGATCTTAAGCTCTGAAACAGATTTTACTCCACCCAGTGGCAGTGGGTCTAGAATTGTGCACATTAAACAGAACCAGGAATTGAAAACAGGTTAGATGTGACATTTTTAACGAGGGCAAAACTGGAATTTCCCTTTCATTACCTCAGTAAGGTACACACAGAGCTCTTTGAAAGGCTGCAGCAAACTGGCATCACGGATCTTTTTAATAACAAGGACACTCTTGGGAGGTTTGTTCCATGTCAACCGCTGGCTGGCTGGATCCTGAATGTGCCTGCAGAACAAAAAAAACCCCAGGGCCCCCCGGTTTGATCTGACACCACTCTGGTCTGTTAATAAAACACCCCTCAGTAAAACTCCACACAGTCCCAGAACAACAGGCAGAAAAAGTGCAGTAACTCACACGGTAATGGTGTTTCTGAAAGCAATGAGTGCTTTGCCATGTGAAGATAAAAGAGGATTAAGGTGCAATAACTCTGGTACCTGTTGCCACATGAATAACATGTGCAAACAGGGACCACAAAAGCCCTCAGATCAAACTCTTCCACTGACACCTCCCCTGATGCCACAATGCTGCTTCCCTCTCGCTTGTTTTAGTGCTCTCCTCTCTCAAGCTGACTCAAAATAAGGAGAAACGTTCAATCAGAGGATCAGAAAAAGCTACAGCATAATTTTTTCCCCCATCCAATACTGTAAGTCAAACAGCTTAGTGTAAATTTAATTTTATTCTAGAGCCTATATTCTATATACAAGGAGAGCAGGAATTAAGTGTAGGAGTCCAATACCAATAATACTGCCAAAACTGAAGTTTGCAGCACTGCTTTTCACTGGCTAAGCCTGGAACCAGCACCACCTTCACCCAAAGAGAAGGGAGCTGCCTGTTTGAGCTGTACTCACCAGTTCCACGGAGCTCTACTAAATGAAACATTATTCCTAACACGCTCTAAGATCTTCATGTTCCTCTCCAGGAGTCGGCAAATGCAACAGCTCCAAAAGAGTAAAAGGCTGAGGCTTTTATCATTTATTAATGAACTGTGATCTCAGAAGAAAACATTTTTCTCTGAGATGTTTTTTTTTCCTATTGAAGTATTTCCATCAGCCCCAATAAAAAGTTGTGAGGCTTCACAGAAAAATCCCCTGTAAAATATTCCAGATCTTCAGAGGCAAGATTTCATAAGGAAAATCCCACTTCAAAAAAAGAGTTGAAACACAGGTATCTGACCTCCCCTTCTCTCAGGAGCACAAGCACCTGATCCTTTTGTCACTGAGTAGTCATTCAATCCCTCTGGTATCCCACAGTCTTCACAAAGCAGGTTTGCAAGCTCTAGTGCTGCTGGTTGTGCTGAGACACCAAGACCTTCCCTAACTTATGCCTGTGCATAAAAGCTCTAATTTTCTGTTTAAAAATTCCCTCCAGTTAAGGGAGTTTAACAATATTACCCATTAGGGAGGAGAAAAACCAAAAAGGTATTGCTTGTTTTCAGAAGAGACAGCAAAACCTTGGGTGCAGTACGAAAAGGGATTTACAATTTGGTCTTCAAAGAGTCCTCCTGTTCGGGCACCTTTGCTCCCCCAGCTCTCCTGCCCAGGCAGCTTTTCCCTGGCACTACCACCCTGCAGCCTCTGCAGCCCAGGGCTCCTGTCCCTGTCCTTATAGCCCTGGCCCAGGCCAGCCCCTGGGGAGGAGCTGGCCCAGTCAGGTGGGTAAACACAGCCCAGGCCCAGGCGTGGTTTCAGCTGAACTCATCTCTGCAGGGCACTTTAGCCCATGCACAAGGAATGAGGAAGCTCATAGTTCCCTTAGGGCACGGCTGGAGTCACACCTTGGTGGCAAAGGTTTGGGTACCACCAGCCTGTTCCCAGGAAGGCCCCTATCTACTGAGGGAAGTAAATAAATATTGACACCAACACCTTCCACTTAAGGGAGAGAGCAACGGAATTACAGGGACAAAAATCAAAATCACACAATGGTTTTGGGCTGGGAGGGACCTTTAAACGCAACCAGTCCCACCCTCTGCCATGGGCAGGCACACCTTCCACTATCCCAGGTTGCTCCAACCTGGCCTGGGACACTTCCAGGGATGGGGCAGCCACAGCTTCTCTGGGCACTCTGTGCCAGGGCCCCCTGCCTTGCTTAAGCCCCAACATTCCCTGTTTGACCAAGTATATAACACATGGTGTAAAAAGCAACACTTTGCAGCACCCAACCTACAAAATTAAAACATTTGTGTGCCCACTGAGCAGAACCCAGCCCTCATTTTCACATTTATCAGCAGTCTGAAAGCAAAGCAATGATATTCATACAGTGAAAATTCCAGAGACCAAGCAGAAAAATTCAAACTTCAAATACTATCACCAAAGGAGGGAAAAGCCTTTCCTCAGGTTTCACAGCACACAGAACGGTTCCTCTCCCTTTCCTCGTGTTGTCCTTAAGAATTTTTGTTCCTCCAAGTTTATTAGAGCTGCCATTATTGACACCAACCTGTGGATTGCAGACCATGCCAAGCTGGCAGTGCAGCCCCAGGATGGCAAGCAAGCAACGTGAAAACCTCTAAATATCATGTACAATACACGCAGTGCTGATCAGGGGGTGAAGAGTGGAAAAGCCAGCTCTTCTTTCCCCCAGAATGAGCACAAGGCCCTTCATTTGAGGAGCACTTACATAATGGTTTTAGGGTTTTGCAGCATACAGGCCTTTGGTCCAAACGTGGTCACTGGGCATGGTCCGTGCAGGGAGCGTGTTCTCCTGAAGAGACAAAAATAACCCACAAGTAGAAGAAAAGGGATGACAAACCGGGCATGTTTGGCTCCACCACCACCAAACCCACCACTCTGAAGCAGCTGCACTAAGCAATGCAGGGTAAAGTACATTTCTTAAGCCTACGTTTGTTAGCAGCCCGTTTAGTTTTATTAACTCCCCCACTTTAAGTGCCTGCAGCAGTTCTGAAGTGCCACCACTGTCACTGCTGCAGGCACAGCACCAACACTTCGGTCCTGTATTTCTTGAAGCACACATTTTTGGAGTGGCTTAATGTGGTAGAAACACACAAAATATCTCAGTGAGGGCTCTTCACCTCAGTAAGGTGCAGTAATGGTTTCCGAGTGTATGCCTTGACAGGCATTTACAGGAAGATCTCCAACACCAAGGCAACACCTTCACATTTTTTTGGCAGGGTCAAGACATAGTGATGCCTGTTCTGGTTATTTAAACACCTTTTTGTTGTTTAAATCTTTGCACTTATTAATAATATGCAAATCCTTCAGTTCTAAGGTACAGGGAGACATCTGTAGTACCAAGCTGTAATTCTAAATAGGCTGAAAAAAATGCTACTTTTCCCCCCAATTTATTTATTTATCTGTCTCATGTGACCTTTGCCTTCAAATAAACAGGAGCTCTGAGGTGTCATTTATCCTCAAAATGAACACAGGAGCACACAGGGTTACTCCTGGCTCTAGGATGAGATTATCTGGAGCAAGTCAGAACTCACTTCCCTCCCACCTCCCTCAGCAAGCCTGGAAACGGGAGCAAAACTTACTCAAGTCATGGAACTGTTGAAACATTATGTGAATGCTTAGAATTATTCCATTAAAAAGAAGGGGAAAACATGTCTTTCCTGTGCTTAATTCACTTACCCTATTGCTTGGCAGTAACAAGCAGTACTGTACTGCCTTCTATTGTGTGCCATAAAGCAGCTCAGACCAGCCCTGTGACTCACTCTCAGAGCTAAAAAAAACCCTCAAAAATCTAATAAAAATCAAAATCAGATCACAGGTTGCAAATCTATATAATTAAGGAACAACAGCACCATCTTATTTGTTCCATGTCTAATAAAATACGAGTGCCTAAGATTTGAACTCCAACCATGAAAACAGAAATTATATTTCTTTTTCAAATAATTTTTTTCCATCTGTAAGGCCAGGCATGACTAACCCAGTCAGATAAGAGCTTTACTAAGTGTTTTATAAAGTTTACCTTATTTATGTTAAAACAGAAGAATGAGCAAGGACTGACATAATGAGAGATTAATACGTGTGCCAGCATGGGCAAGGGAATGATGTCTCTATCCACTTGGGAGCAATTACACTTGGAATCAGGGTAGTTAAATAACACCCTGGCACAACATCACCTCCCACTTCTTGCTCCACTCAAGCTTCTCCCAAATAACTGTCACTTTTTGCCTTCTTTCAACACAGGTCATTATTCCAAGCCTCTCCCATTAATTGGAATTCTATTCCCATACGAGGCATTCAAATTTCCACTTCTGACCTTCGTGACATTCCAGCAATGACTCAATAACTGGTGTAACTTTTCATTGAGATTTCACGTGGGTTTATTACTTATCAACCTATGCACCACTCAATAAAAGGCCTGAGTGCAGAGAATTTAAAGGTCTTTGTAGTCAGACTGGCTTTGCTCCGAAGGAGCAGCAATGCCCTGGAAATTATACATCTTTTAGGAAAATCTGCTTGTCAGTTCAGAGCAAAGGGGCAACTCCCTCCATGCGAACACTCCAGAAGCAGCCTGAGAGCACCTCCTGGCAGCCTGCAAAATGAGCTCTGCACTGAAGACAGGCACTGAATGACTGCAGAGCACCTCAGTGAAGACAAATCTCAGGAACAATTACCCCAATTCAAACGACAATGGGCACGGTCTGCCCAGAGCACTTCTGGTTGAAAAAGCAGTTATTTAGCTAGAAGATAATACACAAAAATTCAGCCTTTTACACAGGTTGACTGAACTCTCTATTCATAAAGGTTTAAGGGGAAAAGGGGAAAACCCCCAGTTCTACGGGGTAATTTAAACATGAAGTCTTATTTATTGACTATACACACGCCACCACAGCTGGAACAGAACAGCCAGAGCACAGCCCTTAGCAAACACCTCCCCAAAGCATTAAATGCACTGAACTACCCTGCCCACACTGAGGGTGTTTTCCTAACCTTGCAGCCCCTTCAGACCAAGGCTTTTAGTTTGCCTCCCTTCACCCTGTGATCTTCAGCCTCACCCACACGTGCCCTGCCTCCCAAGGACATTCCTACCAGCAAAGCAGGAACTCTGGACGAGATTCCATGTGCTGAGAAACTCCTCCGTGGCTCTGGCTGTGCTTTGGGGGCTCACAGAGTAAGAGGTGAAGTTCTGCAGTGCCTCCCACCAGACCAGACCCACTGCTGCCCCAGCACTGCTCAATATTTGCAATGGGTCCAAAGATCACGAAATCAGAAGTTCCATCACGCTGCCCACATGACGAGGGCCTTGCAACCAGCCTGGAAATTTGGCTCAAAGGAATAAAAGGGCGTTTCTCCGTGCTGGGGAATTGCCTGCAAACACAGACTGACAACCTAAACACTCACACTGGGCTTTAATACACATCACTAGAGCTCTGCCTCGTGGAAAAAGCAGCACTAGAGCGTTTGTAAAGATATGCACAAGTGTCTTTACTGTTGATTTTTTTGAGACCATGAACTCTCAGACACCTGTTTTGAAAACCAAGCCACTTTCATTACAGCTTTGCTCCTAGTTTACCACCCACCTTCAACTTCCTGCCTTCACTTCGGAATACCAGCCTTCTGAGGTGCGTGTTATGGTTACATAAAGGGAGTGGAAATTAAAACCTAGCTAAGACAGCATATTTAGGGAGAAGCAGGAGCCATACCGGAATTCTTTGGTGCTTCCCAGGGCTGGTGAAGCCGACAAACTTCGTGACTTGGACCGTCCCCGGCTGGTGTTGCCCCACTCCTCGTCATCAGGACAGGCTGAGCAGTGATAGCCAGAGTCTGAGCTGCCCTCAGCCTTGCTGGCACACAGCTTCTCCCGGCTCATCTCCATCCTGCAAGCGAAGGAGCCTCAGCCAGAGAGAAATTCAAGCCCTGGGAAAAAACACCGGGAGAAGAGGGATGGAGAGAGAGAAGGAAAACCTCGGTATTAGCAAAGCTAAAAAGCTTTCCTTCAAATTCAGATTGTTCTGACTCAAAGACTGAAGCTTGGCTGGCATGGAGCCAGAGCACCCTCTTCTCTCAGGAGATTAACTTCCGAACACCAAGGAATTATTGGAATTGTGCTTAACATCAAAAATTGTCTGGAACTGCCACTGCTGCCAAGATGAGCCGAGTGGTTTGAGCCATTTCCCTGCTTTTTGCAGCTCCTGCTCCGTGTTCAGCATCACTGACCACAAAGTGCTTCAGGTGGACTTTTCCCAGTGCCCCCCCAGTGTTTTTTTAATTGGTTTTCAGCATTTAAAGTGCTTTAAAGTTCCTGCAAGAGAAGCTGGAGGTCCTTGAAACACTGAGTTCACACACGCTGACAAACACTTCCCCGAAGGATCTGGGCAACAGGGAAGTTCTTCAAGGCAATCAGAAGACACTGGAATTAAAAATGACCAGTGTGTTCCCAGACTGAGGACAGGCTTAGCACAAAGTTGTTTCAAGACCAGCACAGATTCATGTCTTCAGTTACACAAGGGATAAAATGAATTTATTTTAGAAACTGAAGAGGAAGAAAAGCTTTAAGTATGTTTCCAAGGAATCAAGACTCAGGAACCAAAGTTCTTAACTCATTTGTGCCAAAACGTGTCCAAAACAAACAGGAGAAAATAAGGACAAATGTGAAGTATTTCACTTCCACAAATAACCAGCACAAATAGAAGATAAACAGCTGGTTAAAGCCCAGCTTTGCAGAAATAAAAAAAAACAAAACCAAAACCAAACCAAAACCCAAACCTGCTATAACTGCAAAGGTTCCAGAAAGCTCGTGTGTAAGTTCTCATTACTGGAAGCAAACAGAACCAGCCTTATCAGCATATAAATAGAAACCAACTTTCAGAGCATGAACAAACACTAAACTACAAACAAAGAGTATCCAAGGAGTGCAGCCCAGAGGAACAGCACATTCCTCTAGTCACTCGATTCCCAGAGGGGGAAAGAGTTGGTTCATTAAAAATTTGCAGATGTGTTTGAAATGGTTTCATCACTTTGGATGCACTTCCCACTCTGCCCTGCACAGAGAGGAACTGGCTCTGGAAAAGTCACAGAATTATGACATTTGGCTGGATAATGCCCTGAGGATGGCACTGTCCACAGTTTTACAGGTGCTGTTTCACAGCATCCCAACTTCCAGACAACAAAACCATCAGTAAAACGCAGCTGTAATTTTAGACTGAGCACTGACTCATTACTAAATGAGACAGAACCACCAACTAATCAAATTAGAAAGGTCTTTTGCTCCTGCTGTAGCTCAGGCACCACCACAGAGAGGTACAATTACTGCCATCCTTAATAATTTATAACATCCTGCACTGGTAAAGGTATCAATGTTTACCTGTGGGTCACTCATTGCTCAGTGTCACCCGTGACCAGCACTTGGGAAACGGTAATTTCAACTTATTTATAACTTCTTACAACTAAGATTAGAAAAATGTACCTCTATTTTTAGACAATTTCAGCTCACTATAAATTTTATGCCAGTTAGTTGACTAAGGGAGGGGGGGCAGAGAACAATAACTTATTTAATAAGCAATAAGTAAGGTGTGTTCCATGTGACTTTGGCTGAAGTAAGTTCATCTGACAGATGCTGACAGTGAAGAAAATCAGATTAGCACAAAACTGGAAGTAAGAAGGTGCACAGACCTACTAAATACAGCCTAAGAACTCCCCCCATGTAATACTTTCCAATTCAGGCTGTTTTAACTACAGCTTGCACCATGCACTGTTTAATTAACATTCCCTCACAAGACCTTTATTAAATAAGCAGACTTGACATAAGGACAAAACTATCACAGAACAGCTTCCAGGATTGGATCCAGACACTTTTAAGCACATGTTAACAAAGTAATGAAAGGGCTGCTCTGGTTTAAATCACGTCCAAAATTTTAAAAAATAATTTAAAAAAAGCCAAGAAAAACAAGCATTTAGATGAATGAAGGGCAATTGAGGAAGCGTCAGCCTTTAATAAGAAATATCTGTGATACAGGTGACACAGGAACCAGGTGAATCACCTCTCACACAGATCCAACTGCGGCTTTACTTTGGTTTCCCACTCTCAACTTCTCCGTCCCTGTGAACTAACACTCCCATGAAGAGGTTTCACCAAACCACCTTCGTACAGAAGGACACAACACTGTTACATCCCCACAAGGAGCACAAGGTTGCAAACCACGGGGGATTTAATTCGATTTTTAAGGGCCTGCAAGCTTTATTTCATAACAAACTTTCCCTGTCGAGTGCTCTGCCCTAAGTGACCCTGATGACAGGATTACTGCAGGTCCATCCCCACCAGGTGCTCACACACCTTCAAGGCTCCAGCATTTCTCCTGAGTTCTTAGAAACTGAGCAGGAATTCAAAACTACTCATTTTCCACCTAATTAAGCGACCTCGTACTGGGGCGTAAGAGGACAGTGTCCTATCCCCAAATGGTACCACTCGCCCCACTGCTACAGAACCCTGTTTGCTTGATCACTTAGCTCTGTGGAGAAGACTCTTTATGTTATATTTTGCTGAAGAAAGCACTGCAATAGAGGTTACCTGCCTTTGACTCCTTCCCCAAGGCACTAAACCCTCTCTCACACGCAGAAAAAGAAGGAACAAGCGTGTTAGACTTCCCTTTGGTTTAGTGCAGAACTCTTTGCTCCGGTGTGTCCGAGCAAACCCCACAGCAGCTGCAGCCCATCCCATGGGTGCTCCTTACACGCTAACGCTATTGCCACCAAACCCCGCACGGTGTGCACAGTGTTTGTTAACCCTTCCACCCCAGAAACCCCCGACAACACCCCCTGCCTACACCACGGGGGGGGCACTGNGGGATGCGGGATCGGGATGCGGGCATGGGGATGGTTGGGTGAGCGGTCCCGGCGGGGACACTCGCACCGANTATCCCTGCGGGATGAAGGGGTATCCCTGTGGGATGAAGGAGTGTCCCTGTGGGATGAGCCGATATCCCTGCGGGATGAAGGGGTATCCCTGGGGGACGAACGGGTATCCCTGGGGGACGAACGGGTATCCCTGGGGGATGAAGGGGTATCCCTGGGGGATGAAGGGGTATCCCTGGGGGATGAGCCGATATCCCTGCGGGATGAAGGGGTATCCCTGGGGGATGAAGGAGTATCCCTGTGGGATGAGCCGATATCCCTGCGGGATGAAGGGGTATCCCTG
>VWZF01006982.1:129412-176959 GCA_013396755.1 Sclerurus mexicanus | reverse complement strand
CGCCCTCTGACCATCTCCCCCCCTATCACCCCACATCCCCCCCTCACTGCACTCCCAGGGCAGAGTGGTTTCACCCCACTCGTCCCCCTGTGCCCTCCTGCTCCCACCGCGCCCTGCCCTGCCTTTGCCAAGGGTGTAGCTGTTGGCACAGCTCACCCACACCCTCCCCACATCTCCCTGCAAAGCCACGAGCTTTCACCTTAATCTGCCCTTACCTCACCAGGTAAATGCTCCTTTTGGTACGAACTGCTTGTGAGAATCACTCAGTCTCAAATACACACAAAAGGTGCTGAAAAGGAGGGAGCTGTTTTCCAGTCTGTACTTGAGCTGGAAAAACAAAAGGCACTTGGTTTCAGTACCAAATCATCAGGAGCTTTGTCACAAACTCCAGCAGAGGCAGGATCAGGGCCCTGTGTAGATACCAACAGGAAAAAAAAAATCCTTCCATTACCAAACCCAGGCATGTTTTCTAATTTCCCAATCGCATCTTCAACCAGTACTGCTTCAAAGAGATCTCTGACTCGCTGGATAAATCGCATCAGGATAAAGCCACAAAGCGAGAGCAGGTTATGCCATGCGGGAATGTGGCAGTTTGGGATTTTGTATTCCCCTTCATGTAGAAATTTGGTTTTGAGAAACTGGGAAGCTGTAAACAACTGGCAGCCAATAAATGCCCAGACAAACTTGAAAAAGAGGAAGCAGTTGCTACATGTGAGAAAACACCACTGGCCAGGTTACATCACTTGTGAAAGTCCAGGGCTTTGAGTTAAAATTTCTCTTCAGCCCTTCTTGCCAGAGCCCAGTCTGCAAGAAATTAAGGCAACAATACACAGTCCTATGGAGTTAATGATATCTTGGAGCCTCAGATGTCTTTAATGTGCTGAAAGAGATTCCCAAACGGTGAAGGGACACCAGGACGTGACACGGCAGGAATTCAGCACTGAGTTTTACAGAGTCAAAGCATTCACCTGAAATCTGCAGTAAAACATGTTCCAGGTGAGAGGAGCTGGGACCTCTGTGAGCCAGTTACTGACCAAAGGGTACATTGTCTTCTGAGCTGGCTCTGGGATGGATTTTTCCAAATTCATTAAGATGAAAGGAATAACTCCCCAGCAGTGCCACAACAACATATAGTGGCTGTTAAAAAATGCATATTTCCAAGGGCAGATTCTTTTCCCCACACGCAGTAACTTCCCACAGGTACTCAACATTTTCTAAGAGGCGTGAACTCTGCAGCACTGAGCATTCATCCCTGGTAATTGGTGGAGATAAGTCTGCTAAGCAGCTGAGCCTGGCCTATTTTTAAAAGGGCTGCAGCTAAACCAGCAGCTCTGAGCTGGGCAGGTTCAGCAGCGACCTTGGGAGCTCTGCTTGGGAGGCAGCATGGATGTCCCAGGCTGAGGTGACAGCTCTTCCCTCCACAGACTCAAGTGCCATGAGAAACAGGAGGGTTTTAGGTCCCTTTTGAGCAAGATCTCCCCAACACCACCACCAGAACAGTGTAGCTCAGCTCTCTACCCCAGGTTGTGCTTCCTCTCTCCCCGGCAAGACACCAGAGAAAGTAAAGAGAAATGTTGGCAGCAGCTTGAGAAATGAGCATAAAAACATTCTGCTTTTTTCCACCGAGGCTCTCAGTTCTTGGAAATATAATTTGACTGGCTTTAGATTAACAAAAAAGGTAATTTAACAAAAATGCTGTTGTTTGACAACTTGCAGAGAAGATGTGCCTGACACAGAGAGGCTCTGTTCAGTCTCCACCTACACCCCAAACCTGCCTTCAGCAGGAGGTATTTCCACTGAGCAGGAAACAATTAGCAAATTGTCTCTATTAACATCTAACAGGGCTGAAGAACATAGTTCTTACCTCTCAACCTTAATTTCAAACAGTCTCTGATGACTCAGAATTCCTGAGGAATCACGAGAAATAAAAATGTACCACAAAGTTTGAATTCTGCTGGAAATGGTGGCACATGAGTGTGAGAAAGAAATCGTTTCTCAATAGTCACACACTGACATAAACACAGAGAAGCATCCTCAGCATTGCATTCATTATTCAGGCTGATCACCAACACCTCCAGTTGTTATGTAAAAGTCATTATCCCAATTTTAAGACTGAATTGGATTAATTGACTTGCACAAGGGTTAATAAATCTGTGTCCTAGCTGAGATGGGGCATGTTGGCCTGTAGCCCCACACTCAATCCACTTGGTAATAGAGATCTTCTTTGATAGTGTCAGGGGGGGATTGAGAGCTGCTGGCAGCCAGGAGAGAAGAGTTAGGTAACAGAAGTGGAGGGATTCTGGAGAAATCCAACCTGTGGGGTGTCAAAAGAGGCAGCCAGGACTTACCTCCTGTCTCACAGAAGGATGTGGAGGACAGCTTCAGATCCAGCCCGGGGGGGTTGGGAGGGGCTCTGCCTCTCCCTGTGTGACTAATGGAGTCTGGTTTTGTGCCTTCAAAACGGATGAAAACAATTATTTTCCTCTTTGTCAATCTTGTCAAGACTGTAATCTCTCTGTCACAGGAAATGCCTCGTTGCATGTGCCTGAGAAGCCAGAATTCTGCGTTTTATGGGTTTCCAGCTGCTACCCTAATAAAAATAAGAATTCAAAACTCGGTCTGCTTATCACACCATTTCACTGTTCACAAGAAAAGTGATGACTCTCTTTAGGAAGGACCTTGATTCTTTTTAGGAAAGCAGCTCAATCATCTGGAAAATTTAAAAGCCTCTGGTTGCTTCAGTTTCCCAGATGATTCTACAGGCAAACTGCTAGAGCACTGAATTTTAAACCAAGCTACCAGCTTGATGTGCAGCCCAGGGAAATTAATTCTGTTTTCTGTAGGATCCCTCTAAAGTCAAACACCCCTTAAACCTCCTAAATGTCCACATTGGCAAAGTCAGCATTGTCTGCAATTCCAGGTGGGGAAAGTGAAGGGAACTTTAGGGGGACAACTTCCTTTTGATTTTCTATAAAATACCTTGTTTGGGGAGGTCTGGGAATTGCAGTGCCCCCAGGCCATCAGTGCTTCCAATATATACAGGAGAGATGTCAGGACCTGTCCTTACAGAGTTCTGGCTCTCAGAATTTCAAGGAAACCGCCTTATTTGTGTCACCTGGACTTTCATCAGAACACACACCATGATAAACTGCTAAATGATACTGAAATTGCCATTTGAGCCACCAGTTGGCCCTCGATAATGGGAGGACTGGTGGTTCTGGGGCTTTTCATTGCCAGAAGTCACCCAAGTCAAGCGAGGAAGATAAACACCCTGCTGTAAGAGTGGAGGAAGTTGGGTCACAAGTTTCATTGCCCAAACCTTGCAAACAGTCTGATGAATGATAACAAGAGTGGGATGGTTCCTCTGCCTTCAGTTCCTCTTGTTATCAGTGTCCCCAGTCCCACTGACAGACCCTTCTGCAGCTGTAGGATGTTTCAGTAAGTTCAAATAACAGGCAGAGGTTCAACAGGAGACGTGAAAAGTGAAATGGCCAAACCCTGTCCCTGTCACAGCCAAGGGTGAGCAAGGGAAGGAATAAGGAATTATCACTGCAGGCTCTTCCTAAGTGCTGTGCAGGGCTGAAACACCATGCCCTTGTTCCCAAGGGAATGTGGATGGAAGGCTCATTCTTTTGCCTGGTTACCACAACAAACCCTTATCCCAAACCAACTGCTTAGAGGGAGTCCCGCGGTCCTACCGCACTGCAAACCCCCGCGGGCAAACGGAGGAGGCTGAGCCTTGTGAACTCACCATGAGTTAACACAAATTTCCGCCCCCAGCGTCACCGGGGAGCCCGTTTGCAGCTTGGTCATTAACAAAGACTTCCCTGCAGCCCTAAGACACTGCAGTTCTAAGTCCAAGAGCTGAGTTGTCCACGCTCAGCGGTCACTGACATCACCCTCCTGGATGGCTCTAAAGTCCTTGGAAGTTAGTGCTCCACTGTAGCCGTTGGATAATCAGTCTCATCTTGTATTAAACACTGGGAAAAGAACAAAACAGTCCCTGCATGAAAAAAGTTGCTCTTCCTCTGTTATTTTTCGTGTAATTGAGGCCTTTTATTCCTTTGACGTTTAGGTTTGTGCTGTCCTATGACTTATTTAATAGCTCAAGAAAGAATTCTAACCAGTGACTTGGGATCACCATGATTTAATATTTTTTTTGCTTGAGAAACTTGAAATCTTGATGGAATAACTTCAAAAGTAAGTGCCTGGATCCCTGTTTGCTGATGAGGGTCACATGGAGGCAGCTTGCTTTTCCAAATTAAGGCCAGTGCCAACACAACATGGACACGAAGAGACAGAATTAATGCTGGGAAAAAATATGTGCAAAGGGAAAACTTAAATGTAATTCTGAAAATGGAAACATCAAATCAGTCGATGTGATCAGAACAACACAAATGCAGAGGAAATCAGTCTGGAATCCAGAAGCTTCAGTGCAAGGTAGGATTAATTCTGAATATAAGCCTTGCATCACACTCTTGTGACTGTCAAAAACAGACATGAAAAGAGACTGGTCTCTGCCAACTTCTGGTTCATTTGCATCAGAATTCTCTATAGCCCAGCATTATTAACTTCTTCTTTTCATGTATTCAGCTCCCTTGTATTTTGCAGATGCTCAGATCGCAGATGCAGTTGAAAACCTCCCCATTCAAGCCCTTTGTTCTAGTTCTCAGAAAGGTGCTGTAGATCGCCTTTGCCTTTGCACAAAAGGAAATGCACCTACCAAATACCCCTTATTGAAAGAACAGCCTGCACTGGAGTTAAATGATCCTTTTCTTCCTCGAAAAGAGCGGGGTAATTTTTCAGATGAGAGAATGACACACTCAGGAGATCTGCACCTGCATTTACAATGGGCTGAGTAAAATTACTGTTCCTGCTCCTTCTGACACAAGGCTGAGAGTGACCACGGCCCCAGGTGAGACCTCTCCTTTCCCCAAAACATTGCACCAGAAAAAGGACCAGGAAAAAGCCTGGTTTGTTCCTGGAGGACTCATTTGTTCTCATGGTTACTGCCTGGTTTCACTTAGGCACCAGTTTATTTTCCCTCTTCGTTCACAGATGATTTTCCTAATTTGGTGCCCAGCCAGGTATTTAAAAAAAAACCAACCCCAAATCATCAAATACCATCCAAAATATCATCTATGTGTATTGCCCTCTCCCACCAGGCCTGTCTGCACCTCCGTGCCCCAGGGAACCACCTCTTCCCTAAAGACTGTGTTTCTTTTTAAACCCAGCAATTCCCAATTTCTTCCTCTACTGCTGGAGAACAAACTTTCCAGTCCTGGCAGTGTCCCCCACTCACCATCACAGATCCCACGGCTGATCCTGAATCCTACTTTCCCTTCCTGTTTCGTCCCTGAGCATTCACCTGTTGTGAGACACCAGGTTGGTTATTCAGAAAACATTCCGCAACCAGGTCAGCGTTTATAAATCTGAGAGTGAACAACTCCCAGTCACGGGAAAAGAGGACTTGCTGGTCCCCTGAGAGGCCACAGCCACACTCCTGTGCCCCAGGCAGGACCAGTTTTATCCATGTCACATCCAGCAGACACCCCTGCAGCTGCAGTCACCTCTCAGGGCTGCTCAGAGGGGCCACAGGGACCAGGGAAGGCACTCCCAGCCCCTGGTGACAGAAGTGTGTCTGTCCCCAGGGCAGGGGCACCCAAACGAGCCTGGGACACAGGGGGAAGGTGCAGTTGCTGCTCCTGCTGCACCCCCAAACTCTGCTCCGAACCCCACCCGGAGCTGGGCAGTTCTTGGGGTGTTCTGTGCCAGGAGTTGGACTCGATGACCCCGGTGGGCCCCTTCCAACTCGGCACATCCTGAGATGTGATACCCTGGACACCGGGGAAGAGCTGCTGTAAGAACGGCAGCAGTGCCCTCTAGTGCTCCCGGGACCGGGCGGCGCTCTTAATGGAACGCTTTAATTAAGCTCCGAAGGGGAGCTTTCCCCCTGAGCTCAGTAACTCTGCTCCCACCACCCCTGTGACCCCCCAGCCGGCTCAGCTCAGTTTTGTCTTTCCCAGCCAGTCCGCTGCAGGTGATTTTTAGGTCAGTCTGGTTTGGAACACACGCGAGGGTGGGTTTGCCACTCCTTTACACACCGGCTGTAAAGACTGAGCAGTACAGAAGCAACAGCAGCTCCTCATCACACTGCACGTCCGTAAAGGAGCGAAGGTTCAGGAGAGAGCTCATTTCACCCGAGGAGGGACAGAAGGACAGGGCAGGAGTTTGGATTGCAGGTTTTACAAAAATAGGGGCTGTATCAGCACTCCCTGAGCACAGCAGCTGTCTGTCCCCAAACCCCTGTGAAATCCCAGATGCTTTGGGGGGAATATTCCCGGATCCAAACAATGTATTGGGAAAATTACAGTGTTTGCTCACCGTCTTTCATCAGGGGCCTCTTACCACGTGCCCTGACCTACTACACCCACCATAAACCCACTAACAACCAGTTGCCATTCCCGTGTTTTGGTGCCTCATTTGCCCTTGGGCTACACCTTGGCGTTGGGAAAGACCCTCGCAAAGCGTTCGGGATCGCTGGGACCAGTTCCCGGGCTCAGCTGGGCACCAGGTGGCAGCAGAAGCCAAAGCCTGGTTCTCTCGAGCCCCCAGACGCATTCTGCTCCATGCAAACTCCAGTTCTGCTCCATTATCCAGCACCGCAGCGGACTGGGGGAGGTTTTCACGCTCCTCATGGGAAGATATTGTGCAAAAGGAGCCAAATCCATGAGCTATTGACCGGCTATCGATGTGCAGCATCTGTGCTGTGTGTGCACAAGTGTGCCAGCACACAGCAAAACCCACAGGCAAAAAGCTCAACTTCAGGGACTTGTTCCCTACATCTCATATTTTGTATTGAATTGTTTTAGAAAAAGATATATTTTCTATAAAATATAAAATGCGTCTGGAAGTTCAAGCACATTCTGTCAAACATCAGATTTCATCAGTGACCACAAATCAAACTACTTAGATATCATTAGCCTGATAGTAATTACACAGTCACGAGTACAAGGCCAGAAGTCAGACCCCAAATGCCCCTCAAACCCAGGAAAAGCAGCATCCCATGTTCACACATGGCCTGAGCTTCAGTTCCCGGCAGCTGAAGGGCCTGGGCACTCATGCAAGGAGAGCTCCTACATAATGCACAGCACTGCTGTGAGTGAGAGCTGAAGGCACAGGCTCTGCCAGCATCCCATGGGGTTGGATTCCAGCAGCAGAAGTGCAGGGAGCCATCCTGGCAGGCTGGAATACAAATTAGGGTCCCTTGCAGGCTGGTTCACCATGGAAGTTGCTGGCTTTGTGACATGGAAAAGGAGGGGAGCAGAGGGAAAGATCCAAGTGACTTTCACATGGGATGCAGCTGCCCAGTTATGTAATTTTTCAGAGCCCAGACAATTCTTTTATGGCCTGGCCTTCCTCCAGAGCTGGGTGCCCACACTGCACAGCACTAGAGCCTCTCCAACAACCCCAACAACAGCAGAACTTCAGTCCAGGGAGGAGGAACTCGGCCAAACACAGCTCTAGGATCACCTCTCTACTGGAATCAACTGTAAAATTAGGAATATTGGTGCTTCCTCTGCCTCACACCCAGAGGCATTACAGCTAACACTTCTTCCCACAGCGTGTGCTGCTCATCCCACCCTGCCCCTGCTGCCACCTCCTCCTGGGCTCCCTGGGGTGGTCTGCAAATGATGGGAGCTGCTCAAATCCCTGGGGCTGTAAGGGACACACAGAGGAGCCCTCGTGTCCCCAGCACAGAGCAGCAGGTCAGGGCTCTCACTCACCTGAACTGGACAGGGGGAAGGCACAGCCAAACAGAGGAAACTCCTTCCCACAGGAGTGGGATGAAATCCTTTGTGAGGTTTTGCCTTTTCAGCTGGAGAGTGGTGCAGGCACTGAATTATCCAGGTGACAAAGGGCACATACAGGTTTGCCATGAAAATGGTTCAGAATAGAGGCTTCTTTGCAAACCTCACCCTGCAAAAGCAAAACTGCTGCTATTGCCAGNTTTGGCCAATTTTCAAACGGTCACACATATATAGAAACATACAAATACATATAAAATATTTAAATAGTATCTTAATCTTATATTAGTAAGTTAAACTATTCAGAGCCAACACGAGGACAGGAAGGTTGTGAAGTCCTTGGCAGTTGCAGCACTAACCTTAACTGCCTGTTTTCCACCACAAATTTTAATTGATGAGGCTGGTTGAAGTGCAAAGACCTGACAGAGTAATTTGGACTCTGAGTGTGAGTGGGATACAGTTGGTATGCTGCAAAACAGGCCCAAGAGTTTTCATTTACTTTGCAGTGCAGAATGAGAAATTAGCCCAGTTAATTCAAGCTCTACAACTTGGAGAGGAACTTTCACTTGCCGAGGGTCAGAGCTGGGGTCAGAGGCTGCTTGGCTCCCAGCTGGTATTTCTGGTTAAGTCACTCGTGGTGTATGAAACTGTGACAGGCTTCAAAGAACAGGAATGATCCTTTTGCTTATGAAAGTTTAACCTCCAGTTCTGATAAGCCGGTCCTTGAAGTCTATCTGTAATTGCTCCATTTCCTGCCACCACGTCTGATGCTATCACTTGATTGAAAGAAGCCATGGGAGGAGGGAGATAGAACAGCTCAACAGAATCAGCTTTTAATTCCAGCATCACTTTTTAGAGCTGCCACCGACACCAGCCTGGCCAGTGCATGTCCCTCGTTTTCCTCCATCTGAGTGTTCTTGGCTCTTTGGCCTCCCTTCAGAATTCAGTCACAGCTCATTCCATGGGCAGCTCTTTCCCATTTCCTGACTGCAGGAACCTGGGACAAGACTGGCCAAGCTTTTCAGGATGCAGGGGGTTAAACACATGTCTGATGCAAGAAGCGGATGAAATATAGAATTGTTCAATTAAGTGGTGCAGTCATGCTTGGCAAGGCTCCCAGACCTCCCATTAGTGCAAACTGGTGTCCATCACTCCCAGAGCTGTCACTCCTCAGATACTTATTGTTCATTCAAGGCTCAGATCCCCAGCAGGCAAAGGACAGCAGTTTGTTTGTCAGTTAAACAGCCCCCGTGCTCCAAAAAACAACCTGGAGGGGCCCAGGGGGAAGGTGGTGCTCTGAAGGGGAGCTCAATGTCTCACCTTATGACTCCTCCCCTCACCTGTTTCTTCTTGCTTTCAGAAAGAAACCGCTGCTCAATTCTTAAACACAAGAACACCACAAATCAATATGAGGCTGAATTTTCAGTGGCTCCAGGAGATGGACAGCCTTCAGCTCCAGCAATTGTCATTTTAATATTTCTATTGGCACAAGGTGGGGTGAACTTTGTCTCCCCAAGCCCTTCTGAAGAAGGCAAGGTGAGGTGAAAGACCCTCTGGGTATTCTGAGCACCTTCAGTGCACAAGAGAACACAGAGCAAAAAAACTTGCAGTTATAAAGCTTGAGGAATTTTAACTGTCAGATGTTATCTCCCATTTATTCTAAATCCTGTCTTGTTCTTCCCAGGGGATTAGGCAATTGCTTGAGGGAGCCAAGGATCAAATGTGATTATTCCCATTGGACCTTGTTTCAGTTTTGCTTATAATATCACAGCAAGTAGATCAATAAAACAAAGATAAGGAGCTACGGTGAAAAATCAATGGAAGTTGAGATAAATATATGCAGTTACGTGTTATTCCAGAATGACTCACCCTGCCAAGCACAGCCAGGGGAGAGAAGGAGCTGCTGCTGCTTCTCACTCACCAGGAATCCTTTCGCAAAAGAGACAAAAACTAAAGATTAGAATTCTATAGATCTTAAAATGTTTTGTTTCTATAAACAAAGACTTGGAATTTCTGTGCTGGTTCTCCCAGATACAATAGTGTGGATGACAGCAGCCCTCGTTCCCACCGCAGAAAGGTAAAGGCACTTCCCTGCTGGACAGCAGTGGGATCAGAGCGATCCCAGCAGGAACACCTTGTCCATCAAAACATCTTCATTAGCAACTCCAGATCCCCATTCCTACTTAGAGCAAAGGAGGGAGGCTGGAAAGAGCAAGAATTTTGATCAGAGCTGTGACAGTGCCAAAAGTGTTGAGAGGGAGTTCAGAAATACTGGGGGAGAGGGGCTGCAGACAAGTGCAGGGAATTACTGAGGTTCTTCATGGTCTCCATCCACTGTTTCCTAAAGAAGAGCTGGATTTAAAGCTGTCCCAGAGCCCCTGCTCCAAGCAACAGTGGCTATTTTTAACCTCTCCATCTCCAGCATCTGAGGTTTTTACATAAAACACTAGAAAAGAAAATCCCTATAAAAGTAAACATGAGGAAAAGCTTGTTTTGTTTGTAAGGCTTCATGGAAAAAGCAGGACATCTTCCATGGGCTCTGGAGACACAGGAAGGAGGGGGCCATGGGGCAGGAATGCTGCTGCAGCCAAATTCAGCCCAGGCTGCTTTGTCACACGTTTTCCCTGCTCTGAGCACCCTTTTCTGTGTTTTGTGCCACCAGATGGAGCTGCCCCGTTTGTGCTTCCACAGACAATTTTCCCGAGAACTCAGCATTTTACCACTCCAGCCTGTCATCCTTTTCAGACAGACTTTCCCCTCCCTTATCTATTTTGCCATTTAAAAATGTGTTCCATCAAATGAAGTTTTCATTTGGCATTCCCAGCTGCCCGGGTGATTCCCCACCTCTCAGGGTCAATCACATCTCGCTGCACTCAGCCAGAGCAAATGGCTTATGAATAATTAAAGCAGGAAGACTCTCTTTGTTCTATTTTATGACAAAATTGTCTTGGGTTAAGCCAGGAATCACTTGAAGGAGTGTTGTGCAGGGCCTGTGTTTCTAGAGGGCAGGTTTTTAGCAGCCAGCTCTCTCTGAGCAATGAGAAGTTCACCCAGTTTTTATTCACATTCCTGTTTTTCCCAGCTAGGTGAAACACTGTGTGATTTTACACGCACAGTGATTATCCCATATTAAAAAGTGGAGAATTTTTAACACTACAATTTGAAGAAAAAGTTAAGTAGGCAGTTTCAGAATAGTTCAACTTGGCTTTCTTTTAATAAGCATCCTTTGAATGGGCCCATCAAGTGAACATCAGCTCCTGAACCGGGACCCCCAATTCGTTAATATTTGAAGCTTTCCTGCATTGATTTAACCCCCAGAGTAAATGCTACCTGAGGAAACCTCCCTGGTGAGCATTACCACCCTCAGACACGTTAAACCCAGGGTACAGAGCCAGCAGCCCCAGCCCCGAGGTCAGGCCAGGATGGCCGATCCTGCTCCATCCCCTGCCAGGAAATAAACGGGAACTGCACGTTGTCCAAACCTTCTCACACAACTCTGAATTAGAACAAATTCAACTTTTCACATATTTTAGAGTTATTACACAGTGGAATGTAATATAGTGGCCAATCCAGCTCAGATCTGTGAGCACCCTGATGTTTGAAGGAAAGAGAAGAAACACAGATCATCACTATGCAAGAACAGCCATTGGAACTTGTTCATCAGTCCCTCCTTTGCTCCCTTCCCCTCCACTCTGAATTCACCTCCACCAAAGTGTTAATCAGAAAACCACACAGGATCCTGACCTGCTTCAGATCAAGTCACACAGAACTCAGCATGGGTGACAGGTTTTATTATTCTTTATTTACTCTGCCACTTCCCAGAAAGCAGATGATTCTATTTTTAGCTCTTAAGGGGCAGGATTCAATCAGTCACTTCAAGTGTGTTTCACAGCTGATTTAAAGCACTCCAGGGCACTTAATGCACAAAAGGGAGAATGCCCAACTCACACTTGTCTTTTCTACTGGCAGTAGAACCTCAGATCTTTTAAAACACATTGAATTCACTATTTTAAGTCTTAACTCTGGGTACTGAGAAATCTGACACCTCTTCCTTCCCTGCAGCTCCAAGAGAGGATTCTAACCCCACGAAGTCCATTCTGTTACCAACAACTGTGAATCCTTTTGTAAAATCACATTTCATATTTAACACAAAGTGTCTGATAGGGGGCAGTTGCAACTGTTTGCATTTCAAATAAATCACCAGAAATTACAAGCTTGGCAGGTATTTTATGGCCAGCAAAGGCAGGACACAGGAATTTAACACCTGGATTCAGACAGATCGTGCCTGCCTTGGTTTTATTACACACTAGACAAAGTCACATATGAAATGTCCATTGGAATAAAAATATTGCACGAGTGGAAAGAAACCCCAGCCATACCATTTGAAACTGGAAAGGACAAAGTTTGAATTCCCAAACTGAAGCATTCCCAGCCACGAGCTACTCACCAGTCTCGTGCAGTCCAAAAAGCCAACGCTCACAGTTCATGGCTGCTGGTTGAGAAAGGTCACCATCATATTTTCCATCCCCACAGCTTTTCAAAACTGCTCCACTGAGGCTGAGAATTTCCATGTTTGGTATGAAACCAAGCCATGGCACTGGAATTTCTCTTGGTTGATGTGAAATGAGGGAAAATACACTTTTGTTTAGGTCAGAATAAGAGGACTTTACTCACTAAAAATGCAAAACAAAACCCTCAAGTTAACCAATACCAAGTTGTTAAACCAACTGGTTTTCAACACCTCCTTTCAGGAATTTGCTTCTCTGGGTATAAAATCCTTTTCAAAAGAATTATTTCAGGTAAAATTCTGCCTTGTGCAGAGTTTGTTCTCCCTGAGCATGAGAATGGCACTGACTTACCCTGCTCAACGCCTACAGTAAGGACAGCCAGCAATGACAACTGAGCTGGTGTGGCCAGATCCTCCCATGGCAAAAACACATTTCCACTCAATTCTCTTCCTATTACAAGACACAAAAGTTTTAAAAGAAGTTACTGATCTTTTTGCTTTGATTTCCTACTCCAGGTGTTACACATATTCCACAAGGCATTTTTGGGATGGCTATCACATGAACCATTTGGACTTAACTGCATTAACATTAACAATCCAAACCATTTGTCTGGGGACATCATTCCCTCCTCTTGCACGTTTATTTCATAACTCCAATCCTGCCAGAAGCTGCTTAGTACGTTGAACAATAAGCTGCAAAACAGATCAGTCAAAACTCATGTCAAACTGCTTTATTACATCTTAAATAACATTACATTTTAATATAGTATCTATCTTGCATCCAGCTTTCTTGAAGTACACTGACTTTAAAATTAAATACAAAAGGTGAAGAGGGATACAGGGCGTGGAGAAAGCTCTACAGAGTAGTTTCATGAAAGAGAGTAAGAGGGAATTCATCTTTTATGCCAAATCCAGGCCTAACGCACAATTACAGCACATTTTTGTACAGAATGTTGCAGGAAAAACAAAATGGAGAAAAGCTACTACTGCTGCTAGGAAGGAGCATTTCTGGATACAGTGAGAAGATAGGAAAGTTTAACAGAACAATCTGCTGTCCAAACACTGCTGCTTTTAACATTTTATTTGAAAAGAAAGCCAGGAAAACCTGCTCATTACAAAAATGACTCTGATCAGATGCAAAGGACTCATCCTGCAAGAGGAACTGGCTGTGAGGAACTGATTTAGAAAGAAGATGGTCGAGGTTCCCTCCTCCCACACCCCAGAATCTTTGACAGCGATTGTTTGAACAGGCTGTTTGTTTTCTTTTTTTTTTTTAAAAAAAAAGTGACTTATCACGCTACTCCAAAACGTGCATAGCTTTGTACTGGAGTTCTTCATAGATTTATGCACAGAGTAGCAACAATAAATGAATACAGCGACAATGGTTACAGTTTTTAAACAGGTTATTTCTTCAAAGAAAAAACATCTACGGACTTAGTCCAATATGCACTTTTTTAGCATTTCTACAGCATGCGATTCTAAGAGTAAACCCACCCAATATGGCAAACAATCAAAAAAGGTTTTTTTTTTCTGTTTAACTTAGAAAGTTCAAGATCATTATTTTCAAAACATTGATTTGTACATCATTTCATACACAAAGAATTGACTCAATACCCAAGTGTAGGATAGGTCTCTTTTGAAAACAGAGATTCCTGGTTGTTGAGACTTATAGGATAGTGTTAGGATATATAAACTGCCCTTTCAAGTGGACAAAACCAAAACAGATTAAAAAAATCAGTGTGGTGAAAAAGGGAGGGGCAGGAGGGACCAAGGATTGCATTTGTTATCCATAAAAGGTGAAAGGATTCTTTAAACAAGCATTCATTACCTTTTACAGCATGTGCTTGGTTACCTTACTGCTTAACATTATCCTATATATGCCAAGTTTTGTGCAACAATTATCTGTGATACTAGAAAATAAAATAAAAAAAATTAGGGACTAAATTTACAGCGTTAACAACCCCCAGATGCTCTGGGCTAGGACTCCCTTGTTTTGCTCAATTAAATACATAAAGAAATGTATTTAAAAAGGAAACTTGAAAAAAATCCTGCTACAAACATGACTTTAAAATTTGCAAGTGTGTGAGATAAAGTCCTTAACTTCAACTTGGAAACTACAGTGAAAGCTAACTGTTTCACAATTATGCTCAAGTTTATTTTCTGGTCATGCTTTTATGATAGTGTTTCATTTTTAAATTCTCAAGACAAAAAAAAGAAAAAAAAAGAAATAATGGTCCCAAAAGGAATGCACAATTTCATTTTGCTTACAACACAGAAATTCTTCTTGGAAAGGTAATTGTGCTCTTCATTTCAGCAACAGGAGACGGAGAAGATCTTGCCCTTTGAAGTTGGGGAGGATGGGGGTCCGAGTTAGTATGGTTGGATTGGATATGCTATCGTGTTTAATTTTCAACTGTTGGAAACTTCTTCCAGTCGTGGAGTCCTCGAGCTCTGCCACACACAAACATTTATTTATTTATTAGGAGTTGCACTTGGCTAAACTGCAATCAAGTTCCCTGCTGACGCATCCAGCCATTATCTCACCAGTTCACGCCACTTATTTACCAACCCAGGCTCAAAAACCAGCACAGGAGAATAAAGGATGGCAAAAATAGGCCAGCAGAGAAATGTCATTGCATACATTAAACTAAGGGTCTCCTAAACCACCAGAGTGGTTTGGTTTCTCCCTCGCTGACCGATACACCTGCAGCACCAGTGACGCAGCACTGGCTGGAGCTGGGCAGAGGCATTCTGCACCCCAGCAAGGCCAACCCTAATGAATCAATTAATTAACTGGACACCTACCTACTTCAGTTCCAGATCTTGAGGAAGCTGTCCCATGATCCTGTTGCCACTGCCATGCCATCATCAGTCACGCCTAAGCAACTGACACGGTTATCGTGACCAGCCAGGACACCTACAAATGGCAACAAACACATTGCTTTGTTTTCGTGATTTCCCCTTTCAGTTCAAGTAACACCCAGGCACGTTTGGATTAGCCAACCCGTACAACCAAAAATCCTGCACAAACACGGCTGGAATTTTTAAATGCCATTGGTTTTACAAGCACAAGCTCAGATATAACTGAGTGTGTTCACTCAATACATTACTCCCCAAATTTCCCTTGTAAATTCCCCACATTGTGACCTTTATTGATCTCTTGTGAGTTATGGAATCACAGCCCTGAAGATTCTGACACTGCCACAGCAAGAGATGCACCAAAACCATGCTCTGCACAGCTCTTGCTATTTCCTCTCCATATAAAGGATAAAGATTAGTTAAATTTTACATATTTTTACATGTGTAAAAACAGAAGTTAAACTGGTTTGTGTTATGAACTCTGAAGCATTTTTTACCCAATTTAATCTTACTACTTTTACAAGCACTTACAAGACAGACTCCTACATACAACCTATTTGTCAATATGGAGATCTGCTACAATTCAATTATAGTACCATTAAAAAAAGAATTGAGACACTAAACAGAAAAATTAAGGGAGACAACATTTTCCTCTACCCTCTTCAATTTAACAGTTTCAAGGAGGTAAAAAGAAAACCTAATTATGTTCAAGCTCTTTCCAGTCCACAGGACTGAGCCAAGATATTCTTGATAGACTTGAAATTAATCTTCCTACATGAATTGGGCTGTTCATGGGACTCTCCCCATTCCACCAGCACCAATAAGTGCTGCAATTTGGTAAAACAGAAACAGGACCAAGAATTCTTATACACTTGTACTAAAAACAGAGCCACAAAGGTGTTTTATGGAAACTCAGGCGTGACAGAAGAGTCAAATCTGCTCAGCAATCTCAAGTCTTGGAATGTTTCAATACACCTTATACTTGTTCCGATGAGAATAATGAAACATTTGTGGGCTAATTTATACCTCTTTTTCATTCTTCTAAGAAAAGTTTTCATTTTAGAGAACCGCAGTTAAATTATCTTAATCTGTGGACCATAAATTTCATATTCATTTCCTCAAAAGATAAACTCCCCATTCTCTTGTTTTGCTGGTCGTCTCTACAACTACTGCAACAAATACCAGGAAAGAAATTCTTGTGTATAAATAGCAACATTAACGTTGAATTGCTCTGAATAGTTAATACATAAACAAAGCCATAAAGTCTAAAAAACGAAAAATAAACCTCCCTCCACCCCAAAGCCTTGTTTTTAATGGCAGTTTTCCTGTTCCCAAGCAGTATTCCGATGGATTTGGTAACATCACTGGTTCAGAGCAAAGCAGGTTATCACAGAGGCAGTGAGTGCTGAGAGGTGTCCGCACAGGACTCACTTCACACATTGACCCTCACGGAACCACTGAGGTTGGAAAAGACCTCAAGGCCCTCAAGTCCCAGCTCTGACTGACCACCACCCTGTCCATGGCACTGAGGCCTTTCTCAGACGCCTCCAGGGCTGGAGCCTCCACCCCCTGTTCCAGTAACACATCCCCGCTGTGTGTATAACACTGAACCCCGAGCCCTCTACCTGCTCTGTCGGCTTTCAGCGTGTCCCACACGTTGCAGTTGAAGTCGTCATAGCCAGCTAAGAGCAGGCGGCCGCTCTTGGAAAATGCTACAGAGGTGATGCCGCAGATGATGTTGTCGTGTGAATAAACCATCAGTTCCTGGTCGGCCCGGAGGTCGAAGAGCCGGCACGTGGCGTCGTCCGAGCCCGTGGCAAACGCGTTGCCGTTGGGGAAGAACTGCAGGGGAAAGGGAAAAAAACACAGGGTTTCAGATTTGATTCCTCTGCCTCGCTGGATGCACCTTGCTGTACAGACACCTGGGAAAAGAAAGCAGCAGACGAGAGGATCCAACTCTCCTCTAGCGGGGTATGGGCAAAACCAGGGAGGAAATTCAGGGTGTGGAAAAACAGGCAGTTTCCATTCACCACCTCGGCTCCAGAAGTGTTGCTTGAGGAGACATGGACACACTCCAGCACACAGCTCATGGCCAAGAGGTGGAACAGGAAACGCACCCCCCCGTGCTCAGGAGATACGTACGCAGATGGCATTGATGTCCGACTCGTGGCCAGTGAAGGTTTGCCGGCACATTCCTTCTCTAACGTCCCACAGTTTGGCAGAGGCATCACAGGCACCAGAAACGAAACACCGGGCGTCGGGAGCCAGGGACAAGCTCATCACATCTCCAGTGTGCCCAGTAAATGTAGTTGTCTGCTGACCAGTTTCTATGTCCCAGAGAGCACTTGAGAGAAGAATTAAAAAAAGGCAAAAGTCAACACGTTTGTGCTACACTGGAAGGTGAGACAGCAATTCTCCTCTAAACCTGGTCATCTGTTATCAGTGGCAAAGCAGAACTCCACAAAGCATGAACAAGGTAGGTATCAGCAGCAGAAACAGATGGTTTTTTGTTGAACTATTTGGCTGTTAGAGGATAATTATGGATAGACCTTAAAGCCATATTCAATTTTAAAATATTGGTGGGTTTTAAACTAAAAAACAGTGCAAAAAACTCCTGGCTGTTCATACACAGAATTCTTGGGCCATGCCAGTGGCTGTTGTCCAGCCCTACCACAGTTTCATTTACAGCAGCAGTGGTAAGGCTCCAGCAAAGGCTGAGTCAGCATTTCTCATTTTTATAAACTCTCTGAGGATGTGTAACTTTGTGAATTATGCCTGATCTTCAAGTTGCAGGTCACCCAAATCACCACTACAGCCCTAATTAAAGGGCATAAAAGCACAGAAGAACATCACCACCTCCTTAGCAAGAGGTCTAAACACTTAAGAAAGAGTCAGGCTTTTCAATTTCTGTACTTCCTCAGTGAACCAGACCCAGCAGGGGCAGGTTTGCACCAGGCAAACCAGAGCTGACTGTACTCTGATACTGTCCTTTGAAGCTTGGCTGAATTCAAGTGATGTCAAGGACAAACTGTTATCCAGACAACTCCAGAATTACAATGATAACTCCTCAAGCAGCTGCTTTCACTTTTAAAGAGTGTAATTTCAACAAAGCCTTTTTGGTTGAGTTTTTTTTTTGTTTGGTTGTTTTTTAACCCCAACAGATATTTAGAAACGTTTTTTGGTTTAACCCCATGTATGTTCAATCCTCATGAACAGTGAACTAATAAACAGGCAGTCAAAGAGACTGACACTGTGTAGGAGAGATATTTATTAGACAACCTTTGCTTTAAGAGCTGCTGCTGGGGAGAACTGCAACGCTTTTAAGAATTAGATATAATAGAGTCATCTATGAAAAAAAGATGGAGGCCTTTTTTAGTTCAGAAGCCAGTATTTATGAAGACATACACCTACATTCTCCTCAGAAACCCCAGCTACTGTCACTGCAGAATATTTTCTAGTTGTTCTTTTGAATAGCAGCAAACGAAATGCTGCATTAGAAAAATCAAAATATGACTTTTTAAGTAATAAATACTGAATACAGAAAGAGCATGAGGAAAGTCATTAGTCTAATACACTTACTTCTGAAAGCCAAATAGTTACAGCAAAAAAAATTCCAATACTATCTTAACACAGAGAATTAGGTCAGGCTCTTCAGAACATGGGCACGAGTGAACAGCCAAAAAGCTAACAAACTTGAAGTTATAGTCAAAAGTGACACATGAGCAGTAATCATCTCATTTGGCCTTCTGGGTGATGAGGAGGTTTATGAAGAACCAAGTTTCCTTCAATAGCAGAGCAAGTATTTGAAAAGACTGTCCTGCAATCACGTCCAAATGTCACACTCACCAAGTGGTGTCGCCAGAGCTGGTGACGATTTGATTATCATCCAGGAAACGACAGCAGGACAAGTAGCCTGGGAACACAAAAAAGGTGGATACATGAGGCCAGAAATGACTCCTCACGTTGCAAACTGGCTTGTTTATGTGCTGCTTCCTCCTCTCCTGAAGCTGCAGCAAGAACCCCTCTAAGACCAGAATACCACGGACAATTTTTGTGTAGGAACCTCCAATATTCTGGACAAAACATAGTTTGGCTCTTTACAGCCCACACCCAACCCAGCCAGAGGAAGGGGGGCAGGATGTGGAATCCACTGGCCAAGCTGGGGAGGAGGACAGGTGAGCCTGCACTGGACACACCAAACTGTCTAAGAAACTGAACCTGAAAGTGTCACCACATCCAGGAGCACAAATGCCGAAAAGCTCGACTCTATCATACAACTACTGAGGACGAATAAACCACATTCCTGGTCAGCACAGAGACCAGAGCATGCACATTGGGTGTGTCCCAACAGTGGCACCAAAGAACTTCCTGTGAATGCTCTGAAGCATCTTTGTACTGAAATCCCACCTGCCAAACCATGAATGGAACAACTCTGATGACAAGATCAGTCTGCCTGCCAGCCACTTCCATTTCAGAGCACAAACATCTTCTGAAAATCCCAACTACAGCAAAACATGAAAACCTGCAAACATCAGCCTCCAGCTGTGGGTTTTGTTCAATTCTGCAGCAGAAAAACTGGTTAAAAACATTTAAAACCAGGCAGTGTGCAGCTAAGGTCCTGCCTGAGAGAAGAAGCTCGTCTTTTTAACTGGTAAGTTGTATTTCCTTTTGGATCTGCCCCCGTGCTGAGGAGCAGGGTGAGCAGGCACTCACCTGTGTGCCCAGCCAGCTCCCGGCTCACACGTACATTCCCTTCACGAGTTTTCAAGTTATAAATGGAGCAGATGTTGTCGAGACCACCACAAGCCACGTAGTTCCCAGAAGGAGCATACGCACAAGTCATGACCCAGGAGGAGCGCAGGGGAATGGCATGCACCTGAAACAGAGAGCCCCAAGGCTTTCAGCTGCAGAGCAGTGCCTTGCACCACGTCTCACCAGGAAGGGTCTCACCTGTCCCTCAAGACACCCATCTCTTTGGCAGAAGGGCAGTAAGAAAACAGCTGTTTGAGGATCAAAACTATTTTGAGGGTAAACTCGCACATATTGCTCGTCAGACCAAGTGATGACGTAATTAAACCTCAGATTTGTCTTTCCTGAATCCAGTTTAATCAGCAATTCTGGTAAAAAGTAAATTATTTCGTTTCAGTGCTCTGATTACTATTGGTTTATTATAGGTTCAGGAAAATATTGACTTCCAAGCAGAGTCAGCAAAACTGCCAATTCCAGGCTTAGCTGCCATGAATGAACAAGTAAGGAAATCGCTGCTTCCACGGCCATTTAAATCCTTCTTTGGAAACCCACTGCGAGCAATCAAGCTTCATATTTAAATAACTACTCCATGTTTCCTTGTCATTCTGTGCTCAAAGAACTTTTTTTAGATAATTATGGAAGCTAAACCTGTTCTGTCTTGTTAACTCATTGTGTTCATCCCTCAAACTTGCCCATAACACCTTTAAGAAAGGGCTGATATCCTTAAAAATATGGTGGTACTTCGTGCAATATTAACAATCTTCCTGAATTCCTTAAGTAAAGATTTCTGTAGCAGCAGGGGAACAGACAGCAATCAGTGATCCTGCAACAATCAGCAGTTTAAAAAACCCCATCCTCTACTAAAACCACAACCAGCTCATTTTGGGAAGTCTTCTACCAAGGAACTAACTGGACTATTCACCTTGAGCCATTTTATTTTATCATTAGGAAAACATCATATTTATGACAACACTGTGTTGCTTCCAGTGTGTGTTGGAGCTGCCAAAAAAAGTTGCATGGATTAATTAGCACTGACATAAAAATTGAAAACACTAATACAGAAACCATGGCATGCAGTGAATATTTTATCATCTCTCAGTAGTTACAGTAATTTAGATGACACTTACATGCGGGCTGGGGTCAGAGGAGGAGGATGAAGACAAAGGAGAGAGGGTTTATTTTTAATTTGCAAACCATATGATTACTCCTCAGTAAAGTTATGGATTCACTAGTTTTACAGCTGGGGTTCACCAATAATCCCAGCCTCAGGAGCTGCTGCTGCAGGTGTTTGCTTCTCTCTTCTCTGCAGCACATCACTTGCTCCAATGCATTGGCAACACCAGTTTTGATGCTGTGACGAGCTAAGTTAGGAAAATTTATTTGAAATAAAGCCAGTTCCATGGCCCTGTGAAGCACAGCCTTGAGCAGCTCTGCCAGCCTAACTCCAAGGGGTGGTGGGAATTGTTGCCAGCCCTGGTAACAGTGGCCATAGCCAGCAAACACCAATCACTGTCAAATAAGAGTAAAAGTAAGCCTGAAGTGCATCATGTGATTGCCCACACAAAGTGATGACTCACTATATATGTCAGGTCTTTCAGTTCTTAACTGCAGCCAACAAATGAATATGGCTGTGCCTAAATCTCGGACCCTTCTGGTGCAGCCTGCTCATTACTGCTCGCTCTCTGTTAATCACTTTATTTCAGTACCAAAACAAAGCAGAACTTTCTCCAGAGTTCAGTCTTTCCTTCTTTTCCATCTGTGGTGCACATTTCCACACACACTGCACTGAAGACATGACCATGCTCTTTACATGCAAATGTTACTGTACTGGAGAACTCAAAATTTGGACTTAGGTCTGGGAAAGCAATACAGCCAAAATCATGACAGGTAACACTGTCAAAAATTCAATTTACAATTGAATTACGCAGCAATGGATCAGCTGGTCTTACCTTGTTTGTAGTATAGCTGTCCCAAATTATAAGTTTGCCATCCTGGGAGGCACTAACTAGAAGCCTAGAGAGGAAACAGGAGGGAAACACAATCATTGTGGGCAGACAAGGAAGAACACCTTTGGGATCAACATTGCAAAGACAAGAGAATGGGAGCAGTTTGTACCAGTGTCATTGGGTTTAAGTGAACACCAGGAGGAAAAAAGACAACTGGTAATGAAATCTACCCTATTTCCACAGTTCCTCAGAATTGTATTTTTCAGGTAAGTAGACAAAGACTGGTATTTTGGCATCAAATTTAGATTTGGATTACAAAAACACAGACATTGGGAGGAAAATAGTGGCAATTCAGTGTTTCCGAATTCTCTTGGTTGTGTGAGTCCTCAGCACTGGTGATTCCCAGTGGTACCAAGTACACTGAGCTTCCCAGAGCACAGCGAAGCCACACGACCTGACTTTGTGCCCCCAGCACCCACCTGGAATCAGTGCCCCAGTGCATTGCATAAATTTTGGCCAGGTGTCCCCGGAGTGTTCTTCTAGTGCGCATCTGAATCCTCCCCACGGGGTCGATATTGGCTGTGATCTGAAAGAGCAAGGGTGGCACTCACTGCACAGTCCCTGCTCCACAAGCACCATCTCATGCACAGGTACATTTAAACAAGCAGTCCAGTGCAGACCAAAGTGCCACATCCTCAGTATTAACTGAGTTTTATTCAAATTGCCCAATCCAAAGTTATGCCATTCTGCATCGTACGTCTTTATCACATGAAGAAAACACCCCTGTTGCATTTACAGACTCCCAGAAATGACTCCTCTTAAGACTTCTAGGATTTCAGACCTTTGATCTGGGTTTTATACTCCTGTATAGATAAATGCTGCAGACGTTTCAGCAGGTTAACCTCAGCAGACCTCATGGCTCAGATTATCAGGGTAACACAACAGTTCTGCTGCCATACCCATGGCAGAGCATTATTTTCCATTAAGCAGCAGAAATGTGCCTTGAGTCACTCAAACAAACCACTGCTCAAGGCCACTGCTCTCAGAAACTGGACAAACATGTGCTTATTTCTGGAAGAAAACACCTAAGGGCAAAATATAAAAAAAAGAATGCTAAAGGTGGCAAAAAAAGATTCACTTGCATTCACCCTCTTAAACCAAACTCTACATAAGGGAAGGGGACAAATTCTCCTAGTTCCCGTTAAACTCTGAAAGGCTTACCTGAGCCAGGGTGGCATCTGCACATGCTTTCCTAGCATCCTGCAAGAGAAAGAAATTCAAGAAATTGGAGGAAGTTCTGGACATTTCTTCATCTGTTTTGCCAAGCTGATTAAGCACCTCAAACCAAGGCTGAGGAAGCATTTCTGCCTGTCACCCAGAGAGGACCCATCCTCAGAGTAGTATTATCACAGTGCACTGCCTGCTGGCAAAAACAGTGGGCACTTCACTTTGAAACCCCTTCTTTTGGGAGAAAGGTGACAGGATTTTCACCACAAAGACAGCCAAGCAGTGGAATTGCTTGTCCAGGCAGGCTGTCCAGTCTCCAGCCTTAGAGGTTTTAAAGATCTAACTGGAAAAAGCCCTGACTAACCTTATCACTGACCTTATTTTAAGCAGGTTTCTTAACATTAGTCATGGTCTGGCTCAGATCTTCAGTAAACATTCATTTTGACCTAAGCAATTCTGTGCATTGTTTATGTAGCCATTATTTTCAAAGCCATATAAAAGACCAAAAAGTAATTTTCTAAAGCAGTTGCATGAGTTTGTCCTTCCTTCATTAACTTTGACACTGTGGACACATTCAGTGCATCACCTCTGTTCCCCTCAGGACACGATACATACTCTGATTTGGTTTTTCAGTTGCTCGGCCTCCTGGCGTAACTGATCAAGCTCACTCATTTTCCTGTGCTAAAGGTGTGCTCCACTGCCACCTCTGAGACAACCAGAAATCTGAAAGACACGTGGGCATCAGCAGGATTAGCACAAGTCATGATTTGAAATTCTGAGAGCAGACACGTCCTTTCAACCATTTCAAACAGCACTTCGAAATAATGGCAGATTGATTTATAAACAGAGGAATGCAGGTGAAAACATGTCTCTGAAATATCCTCAGCATTAGGTGTTACCACACACAAATGTGCTTAGCTCCCAGCCACAGGAAACAAAATATAACTGGACTTATTTCTTTCCTCCAGCCTCCTTCTTTGCCTTCATTTCCCTTGGGGTTTTTGGCGGGTTATTTTACATTAGTGTGTTTCTGATTCAGTTCTGTACAAACTCAAGTTTCCCAATGAGCAGGTAACACCAACATTAGACTGGAAAGTCAGACCTTCCCTGTAGGTCTTAGAACAGAGCAAGGAATCCTCCTAGCAGAGAATGAGCACCTCAAGTACTTACAGCACTTGCAAAATACTGTAAAAAGACCCATTCTAAACCCTGTCTGTAACACGGTGGTTATGAAAAACGTTGTTCTGATACCTGGATAAAAGGAGATCACTCACAAACACTGGTCAGGATAATGCTGGAATAACTGCTAGAACGTCTCCCTGCGATACCCAGAAGGGACTGTAACATTCACGGCTTGTCTCAGAAATCATTCCCAACAGACACTTCCCCCCTTCTAGGACTCTGTTTTCCTGGTATCCACCAGCACCAGATCAGTCACATCGATCCCTCTGTCTGCCAGCAAGACAGAGGCTCTATAAAACATCCCTCTCACTGAACCAACCTCCACCACTGGCCAGAGTTCCTCAGCCACTGGCCTGTTTCCCAATACAATAACCATACAGATCTTTCCCACTGAGCACACAACTGGTCTTCAGAAGTCTCTGCTCCGCAAAGACATTGCTGGCATTTTCCCTGGCATTCCACAGCTACAACTCAGCTGGTCTGAAACTTCTTGGTTTTAAAATCTCTGCAGCTTGAGAGCAATACAAGATGCTGAAGAAACGTGCTGATGAAGTTTATCTTTTATTGCAGAACAAGATAATTGGTTCCAATTTCAAATACTACACGGAGCACCTGTTAATAAATAAATATGGGTAGTGTGTTTTTAGAACGTTTTATTAGCCAGAATTGACCCTTTACTGTTAAATAAAGCAAATGCTTTGCTAGCAGCTTTACATATTATTCTGTTAAGATATAATCAGCTTATTTATCTTTGCAAGCATGCGGGTTTTGTTTTCCTCCTAAAGCCCTTCCCAAGGAGAAAGATGAGGATAACTCCCGAAGTTTTTATCCAGTCACAGTAACAGAGAACACACTGTCAAGGCAAATTAGAGCAGTAGAACAAACATCACTGTCAAAAGAAAAGAAGTTTCAAAATAGTTGAGACTTCAACATTCCCTAAATATTGCCATCCCCCATAAGCAGACATATCTCAGAGCTCTCTCCATATTAGTTATTATTCCAAACTGAGGATCTCGAGGAACAAATGCCAGATCTTGTCATAGCATCATTTACAAATTATACTACACTCTGAAACCCACAATATTCTGGAAAAGGAATTTTAGTTGGCTTCTCTCCCAAAACCTCCCCTCACACAACTTCAAGGCTCTTTCACTGCACTGTGGAATTAGGTCTCCTCTTTCTCTCTTCTGGTTCCAGGGTCATTTCTAAGCCCCTTTGAGATTGCTTGTTCAGCTCAGTCCAAAATCCAGTTAAGACAAAACCCACCCACGGTGTTTTATTATCTTTCTTCTCTTCTGTTTCTCAAGATGTTTTGTTCATTCTAAACCCCAGAGAAACATTCTGGGGCTGGGTCTCTCTACACTTCCAGCATGTCTGTATCTCCTGAGCAGTCCACACACCTAGGGGAAGAGGAATACACTACTCTCATCATAAAGACACTCTAAATACTGTTTTTAAGACTAAATTGGAATTTTCCAGATATTTCAACTTTTTGGTATCCAGTTCTTCTGCCATTCTCTAAGTTAATACATAAGCCCATTTCATACTAAGCAAATACTGACCTTCCCAGACAAAGAATTTAGAGATGGTATCATTCCTATTTCAGAGCAAGAAATTACAATCCAAAACTTCAGTGTTCTGCTCAAGGTCACAGCAACTCACTGATGGGATCATGATAAAGATTCAGGACACCAGAATTCCAGCTGCAGGTACAGGGAACTACACTGAGGATTTTATATGCAGCTTTATTTAAAAGTACAGCAGGAGGAATAATCTCATGCCAGTCAAAGCAGATACACTCTCCTTAAAATAGTGCCAATTTATTTTTGTGCACTATGCAACAGAATTCTCTTGCATTTAAATGTAAAAAGGCTTCTTTGCATGGAACAGGGAGAGGCCTGAGGAGATGAACCCTTATCTTAGGAAAAAAGTCATTTTAAGAAAGTTTGCTTCAGAAACTCAGCCCTGTAGTTGCATTCTGGATTATTTACACACAGAGTTTAAAACAAATCATACAAGGTTATTTCATGCTTGTGCCTCACTGCCTGGCACAGCCTACATACCTCCTGTGCAGCTGAGCTCCCAAAAACGCCTCATTGGCAAGGCAGCCACTCCGAGGAGCTTCCTCTTAGTGAACAGCTTCAAACTGGTGCACCAACCCTACCGAAACCTCCCCTGCAGAACCAGCTCCATCATCCCAGGCGGCACCGAGGGAATGAACAACTACTGCTGCCACAGCAGCTTCTGGGGATCCTGACCTCCAGTCCCCTGCTCCTCTCAACATTCTCTGGGTGACAATTAGGAGCTGGCCACACACAGCCCTCCACGTCTTTGCCATCTCCAACATCATACACCCATGTAAGCTCTTATCTTGGAGCTCCATACACCCTTAGAGTTCCCAGGGAGCCCCTACGCGTTCCAAGCAACTCCAACAACTCCAAGCTGCCTCTCTGTCAGCAACCATAGGAATTGTTTAAACCAGATTTCCACATTCCCTTTGTAGTCTTTGTTGTTTCAACATCAACAGGAAGTTCTAATTCCTGCCAACACGACTGAACTCACTCACACTCAGGAAATGAAAATCCTAACGAAGCCAAGGGCATTAAAATATAGGAGTTCTCAGAAGCAGACTGTAAAATTTATGGGACAAACAGCAAACCACCATAGCTGTTCCTCTATTTCTTTTATACTCAGTATTAGACAATTAAATTTATGGTAGANGGGAAGGGTTACTTCCTCTTGTGTCCTTTTTAGCTATACTGTAAATCAGAGCTTACTCATCTATTGTATTGAAAAAACCCAAAACTTTAAAAGACCAAGGACAACAGGTAAGGTCAGGAAAATGTATGGAAAAACAAAATACTTTTATCTCTTCTCACTCTTGACACATGGGAAATTTTTATACAGATTTATTCCTATTACAGACAGATCCCATATCAAACAGTCTCTGCTCGTTCCTTCTCTGCTCACAGCAAACAAACACAATCAAATATCATGAAGTAATAGATTTTTCTTTCTTGGCATGCTCTAAAGGCATTTAATCTCATTTCAAAAGAAGGTTTCTAGAAGAAACTGTCAGCTTGATATGGATAATGATTCTACTCCTGGGGTTTTGAAAGAAGCTACTAAGTGTCTCAATCAACCCAACTTCATGAACAAAGTCCTTCCTCAAGTTCCACACTCCTTTTCCCAAACCACCACCTGTGCAGAAACAGGCAGCAGCCAAACCCCAGCTTACCTGCCTCTCTTCTGAAGGTGTTAGTGTGTTCCTGAAGGCAGACTCCTCAGGAATAACACACTCACTTTCCTCAACTCACTCAAGACCTTTCCAAAGGCTGAAGTGCTTAAGTGTCTCTGCTCTAAGCCTAATTCCCCTAATCCTGTTGACCAGTCTCTACCTTGTAGGTAATTCTCTTCTTGCTGGGGATAACAAGATGTGCACTCACAAGGTAGTTCCCTATTCCTCACCACTCCAAGTGACCCAAGTCCTCAAACTCTTCTTACAAGTTACCCAGAGAAGAGTCATTTTGTTCCTCTGCTTCCCACACAGGAAAACCAACTCTTGACTTTGCCTGATTTGTTACTTTCCATGGGATTATTCAAATCACTCACCTCAGAGGAACAACTCTGCTTTTCTCTAACCTCCACGAGCTATACTCCTGTGTAAGAGGAAAGGTATGGATGTCCAGGCAGCCAGTTCTGTGTCCAACAACTTTCCATGAACTTTTTAAACTGCAAAAAGCTTTTTGGAATCTACAGAACTTCCACATACCTCCTGCAAATGGAGATACACTCAGGAGCCCAAGGTAGTATTCTTATTTAAAGGTAAAGCTCCCTACTCAGAAAACAGCGATAGAAAAATTCAAAGGCTAGGGAAGAACTCCAATTCCCTCATTTCATTGTAGCAACTCCAATGTCCTTTCCCCAGCTCAAGCTGCTTATCCAATTAAGTCCAGTTCCTGAAACCAAGGTGTCATTAATATTGTCACACTTATTTGTAGCCTAAGGCTTGAGGAGAGGGAAGAGCTGAATACAACTCATCCAACACATATTCCTGGGTTAAACATTATTCCTCTCTAAAACTACGTGGTAACAGCACTGAGGCAGTGCTTATTTAAACACTTTATTTCATTTTCTCACCCCTATAAAAAAAGAATAGGAGGGAGTCTCCCATCAAAACAGGTTTGAAATCACAGCTATCATTAAGTCAAATATTTAGAATTTCTATCCTTTGATGGCCAAACTTTGCTTGCCACAAGGTATTTTTAGTACCCATTACTACTACCAAAAAGTAACATAATCCCACCGAGCCACTGTTGATGCAAAGTCTGGTAACGCTGTGGGTTTAAAGCTAAATTTTGAGTATTACCCAAGCACAGTAATTTCCTAAGAAGGTCTGGCAAAGCCCCCTTTCTCCCATGAACAGCCTGACATTTGTTCCCCCAACCTCTTTTCTGCCACCACGCTGCACTCCAACATGGATGAGAAGAAAACATCATTTGCAACGAGAGCCCAAAGTGTGCAGCCCTGCCGAGGGGCTGAGGGCCTGCCCAGCAGAAAGGCTGGGAGCAGCTCATCTGATTAAACGAAGCTGGGCTAATCTAGGAGATACCACAAATCCTATTAGCAACATGCACAGCAGCTTGGACGTTTTCACAATGACAAAGGAATTACACACAACTCACTGTTAGTTACAGTGAGCTGACATCATATAGGCTTTGAAAAGCTGAGGGGTTTTTCTGTTTGCAGAAGTATTATATTGATTTTGTGTTTCACTTTTATTCAATAGAAAATACAGTAAGATCAGAACTGCTTGTGGAACAGATTTGAAGTGTTGTCTCTCTCCCATTTATATAATCCAAAAAAAACTCAGGGTGCCTTCAGATCCTGAAGCACACACATCTCCAGAGGGAGATATGGGTAGAGAAATAAAGCTCGCTGCCTGCTTTTTGAAAATCAGGTAGATATCTAGTAATTGAAACAGATTTAACTGAGCAAATACTCGGCCAATTAGCAATGCTCCTCACAGACTGAGGAGCCTCACAGAAACTGAAGTTATAGCCTGGTAGGCAATAAGGATTTCAACATTCCAAGAACACTAGCAATAATTACAATTACACAGAATATAAACTCTGAAACTTTTTAGGTTCTGTTTAAATAATACTGACACATTGAAAAGAACATTCTGACAAGAACCACTTTGCTCAAAAGAAATTTGGCCTTCTTTTGTCTAACGCGGTGGAGAAGTAATTTTTCATTCATGAGAGAATTACTATTCTCATCATTTTATTTATTACAGTTCCCTGCCCCACTGAGATGAAACGGTTTCATCTGTGGTCTCCCTCTGCTTTGCCAGTTCCCTCTCTGACAGAAGGCAGGCACTAACATCTATTATTTAGCAGGTTTCCTGGCCATTTTAAGATCCTTCCTGTTGACATAAGGATACACATGCTAAAGGAGAAAACAGGTACTTCAGGCTTGCACAGATTAACAGCCAGAAATCTGAAGTTAACTGCTTTTTAAAAACAGCATTCTTCTCAGGCGCTAAAAAAAAATCACTTTCTTTCTGTACTTACATTTTCTCTCACTACAGTGGAAAGGCAACTTCTGCTGTCAAACATGTAAATTCTGGAAAAAAAGACACCAAAACCAGAATTAATATAATTATCAAGAAAGAACACTGATTTCTTAACAGATCTAGCAGAAATTAAAATACTCTCAAAGCACAGACTGATTTCTGTTAGCTGACAAACAGCTGGCCTGTCTTCATGAAGGAAATGGGCACTGCTTTAGTCACACTAACACAACCAAAACACTTGCTCATGTCAAGAGGCTTTTAACAGTCTTTTCCCCAAAAAACCTCTTGCAATGCTCAGATCATTCTCCTCCCCTAGAGATACAGAAATCCACGCTAGTAGAGAGTTTGACTGTAACAAAACGTTGTCTCACTCATACAAAACTCTGATTTTCACTGCGCTACAAAGTGCCCCGACCCCCAAATATCAGCATTTTCAAAGCACTGGGATTACTATTTCTGCTCAGTCCTGTTCCTGAGGTTCACTTGCCTCCTAAGCACAGTTAAATACCTATTTTATCAGAAGTTACATAAACCTCCTACTAATGAGCTCAAGCGAGAGCACACCGCTCTTCTAGAAGAGTTCCAACCTCAAAAAAGTAGAAAAAGTATAAACTGACACATTGAGTAGATCACACACCTGCAGTTTGGACCTACATAATGGTTTAACGCACAAACTGGCTTTGTAGCAAGGTGAATAAAAGAAATTTTGGACCAATTTTTTCCTCTGGCAGCACAAAGCACTGTTAGAACTCCGCCCAAGATCTGAAACACTGACAGCCACTCCTGCATCAGAAACATCTGGAGCTGTGGGGGATGTCAGGGCACACCTGGCTGTTCCAAGCCACTGTGTCAGCACAGGGGGACGTTATTCTAAGCACAAAGCAAGAAGGTACCGAAGCAAAATCATCTTAAATCAGAAAGCCAGGCTACAACTCCACATACCTTAAAGTGAAATTCTCACATTTCTGGTGTTACAGTTCACTATGAGCTGGAAAATTTACTTCAGTGTCTGGTATGAAGGTTAAGCTACTTAGGATATGGATCATCCTCATCCAAGCTCATTTATAGATGAACAGTTTAATGCTGTGATTATGAAACCATCACAGTGTAAGCAGTTTTGTTTGTTACTGCCAGAATAACACACTTTTAGACATGAAACAGTAACTCACACTCAGAGCCGAACTCCACCCCCCCAGACACAAATACATGACATGGCCATTTAAAGTTCTGAAAAAAAGAGCAACTCCCGGCAACTTTCAGAGGTCTTGACAGAAAAAACTGCCCACACTGCAGAGATAATGAAATCTAATGAAATTCTGAAAGAATTACCTGAGATGTAAACAAGTAAATTTATGCTGGCACACTAACAGCACACAGAATACACAATAGCAAAGGCCAAAACACACACCATTATTGTCCTGTGCTGCACCCTCATTAATGCAGGAGAGGTGTTGCAGATTTCATATGCCTTCTGCAAAAAACAAAAACAAAACAAAAGAAGCTACTTTAACCAGCCTGCAAGAAGAGGAAGCAAGCATAAGAGCAAACTTTTTTAAAGTGGAGTTTGTTTTTCAAAGGGGGTTAAGTTTTTATGGGAGATTCTGAAAGCACCCTGTGATACCCACAGAATGCAGTCCTGGCAACAAGAGATTTTCAATTCTACGGTAAAGATGGAGCTCATTTAAGAACAAAAGCAGACGAGCTACTTCTGAAAAAAAAGATCTGCATTGCCACAAGCTTCCATTTTTAGCTAAAATGTAGCCTGGTAGAAGCAACATGAAAATTAGAGGCCAGTTCATTCCACAAACCGCAGCACTGGCTCAGCAAAGAGAGCTCTTGTCAGGAGCTCCACCAGTGCCCTGAGCAGCCCTTCCAGCCCCGCTGAGGTCCTCGACACCAAGGCTGGGCTTCCAAAACCAGGAGAGAACAACCAGTCCCCCAGAATACCTGGAGCACGGCTCAAGAGGTTAAACCAGCCCTGACACGGTTGTGCACCCACATCCCCACAGCCTCCTGCTCCAAGGGAAGAAGCACCACAGCAGTTCGGACTAAAAAAGGGTAAAGTAACTCCAGAAGGCAAAATCATCTTCGTTTCTGGGTAAAGCTTCCCTACTACAGGTACTCACTAACTGCTGTCAGCCCAATATCCCTTTTGCTCTAAAGACACCTAAATTGTTACTCTGATGTGACAGCCCAGACTAAAAATTATCTCAAACTCCAACATACACCAGAGTACAAGTCTACATGCGAAGACTCTTCTGCAGAAGAGACTATGACTCTTCTCATGCGGTTGGGGGAAGCAGGGAGGAAACAGAGAATGACAGGGACTTGGAAGAGGATGGAAAGCATTTACAAGTACTTTAACATCCTAGGAAATCTGAGCAACCCTCCGAAATCTGAGCAACCCTCCAAAATCTGAGCAACCCTCCAAAATTAAGCAACTTCCTAAAAAGATTAAATACACTCACTGCACCCTCTCCAAAGCCATTAGCTGCGTAAACACGTTTTTCTTCTTGACCTATGATTCAATGAGAGACTTAAACCCCAAATATTCTGGATGTTAATTCCAACCTCCTTAAAACTGCTTTACACACACATTGACCAGGTGCCAAGGCTAATATTTGGACTTCTGCAGAGGCATTCTAGCTCCTTAAAACACACCACCAATTCATGCACAACCTGCCCACCGAGGGTCTGGCTCAGCCCCGGGGATGGGGTCTGACCAGGCTTCACAAGCAGCTGTCCCTGCTGAAGGGACACGGAGACAGCAGAGCCAACACCAGCTCCTCTTTAGTTACTGCATGTTTTGGGGGTCCTGGCTGCCTGCAAAGGGAACACGAGCCAACGATGCTCCCCCAAGGCAAGGCCAGCCAGCAGCACCCAGCTCTGCACGGGGAAGGGCACTGAGAGCAGGTCAAGGGAGAGCCCTCCCCTCTGCTCAGCACTGGTGAGACACATCTGGAGAGCTGTGTCCACTTCCAGCCTCCCCAGGACACGAGAGACATGAAGGTACTGGACAGAGTCCAGTGAAGGGCCATGAAGAGGATTAAGGGACTGGACCATCTCTCAGATGAGGAGAAGCAGAGATGTGCTCAGCAGGGGATTTAATAAATGTGAGCAGTTTTCTGTACACCCATGTATTTTATTTTAACATGGATCTCACCCAACACTAGTACAAACTAGTTTCCATGACCATTTACACCACTTGAGTCTTAAAAATGTCTTGCATAACACATCCTCCTACAAAAGTGGCACATAAGGTTGGTTTACTCAAAGCACTCAACCAGAAACAATTCCACTGGAAAAACCATCCGAAAACCTACTAGTAAAGCTCAATATTACTACTAAGGTAAACCAGCAATTTCCAATGCAGTTGCTTTGCTGCTCTGGTCTCTGTTCCCCCATGAACATGCAGCCCTGTGAACAGCATCCCACACCCAGCACGGATGGCTGTACGTAGGCAGGCAGCTCCTAATTTAGCCTGCAGAAGCTCCTGTTCAGGTACCAACACTTATCCCCACTCTAACATATCACCTACATGGTAGGGATACTGTCTGTGGAACCAGGAACTGCAGGTTAGGTTAATAACATTATTTCTCATAAAACACATAGCTGATTATTATCACAGAACAGATGTGATGCCCGAGAGATTACACCACCTTGCCAGATCACTGCCAACATCATGAAATGTCAGTGTGCCACCAGGCAACAGGAATCAGAAGTCTCAAATTTAAACCTCCAAGACTATTCTGTATACAAAAACCCCCAAACAAACCCTGTCTCCTCAATTTGATGACTTGGTCCTAACTAACAACATAAACACCTCTAGCAGATCGCTGGAAAGTTGAAGGGTGTTTTGGTATCTTCATGCTCGCTCCTCCAAGAGTTAATTCTAGCTCAGACTTTCCTTGGGGAGTGCAGATCTGTGGGCCAGAAAGCCAAGTCTTTGCTGTCACCTCCTACAACAGCAGCTTTGAAGTACAACCTATAGAAGCATAAAATAATAATTACAAATGCATAAATCCAAATATGCTCCAGTGAAAGGATACAACTCCTCATTAATTTGATGTCTTCTTTGTGGGCATCATGTGCCACGTCTATAATTTCCAAGCCCATCAGCTTTGAAAAGCAGGCAACACCTTCCTGACAGGTTTGCCAGAGGGATCCCCCTGGTAGGGGCAAGGCTGGATTGTACAACTCCTTCAAAAACTTCCTGAAAGCTCTTGTGTCGTGCAAGGCCAGCAGGGCTGAACATGCTGGGGGAGGTGTTGGCTGCTCCTTGTGCTGAAGAATTGCCAAGTTCCCAGCTGGAGCAGGCACTGTGCTCAGCAGACATTTTTCCATATATTAGTGTGAAGTACACACAAAACAAGCATCAGGTCCATAACTTAATGCTCATCTTGCAGCAGGCACACTGGCTGGTTGGAGAGCTCACAAATTTCCATTTTCAATATCCTGTGCAAGTAAAATAATAATTACACAGGCTAAAAATACCTGCAACGTAGCAACCTGATTTCACAAATGCTTCATTATTACCTATAGCTCAGTATGGAATTACAGGTCCCATTTCAACCAGGCAGCTCCCTCCAAGGGTCATCGATGTTAGGAGTTTAAGAGATTTTTGTGCTTTTTGGTTCTAGTAGTAGAGCTCTAGAAATGCTCTTCCTCTGAAGATACTTCTGTAGTTTTTCTACTCTTGATGTATCTACCAGTCTACATTAGGGAAAAAGCCCTTCTCACAGCTGGGACAGGAAACTGTTGGCTAAAGACTAAAGGTTGGTTCTAGGGTCCTTCCAAAGTTCTGGCCACGTTCCTTCATCCTGTAACCTTATTCCCACAAAACAGCACATACAACAGGAAAAACCAGGCGCAACAGATCTACGTGAAACAGACTCTAATCAGCCAACACGGCCTTCCATCAAACTGGCTCCAGCAAAGCAGTGAGGCAGTTCACAAGTCCCTCCCTGCTTCCTTTGAGCACTTCAGAATAAAAAAAACCCACAAAAATAACAACAAAACCCCCAGAACAAACCCATCCACCATAAAGAGCTGCTAGTACTCAGGAAAAAAAAAAGAAATTAAGCTTTTATTTCAGAAAATTCAAGAAAGAAGCAAAATACGAACAAATCTGGAAACCCTGAAAGACCTTGCAAAACCCAAATTCAGCCAGGCAGTTTCACATTCAAAGTCCCAGAGTGGAACCACTGTCTCGGAGGAACAGTGCATTTCTGCCTCCTCCTAAACTGTTACAGAACGTGAATAATTCACCGTAAAAGTTAACTTCCATGTGCAAATTCCTCAGTATACCAGAGGTTATTACCACACAATAACACAACACAGCACCCACTGAAGATCACCAAACTAGCTACACACTTTTGCTTGCACGCCCAGATTTTCCAAGACCTGGGAAGCCACCCCTCCCTACGTTTAACAAGTACTTGGAAATAAAGCTTTTGGATAGTTTGCCACTCTCTCAAAATAGATCCCTACCAGGCAGACAACAATGCTGAGATCATGGCAGGACACGTGCCTGCAATAAACAGCTCTGATGTGAAGTGGCCCGTGGCTCCTTGTGCCACCACCACGGAACAAACTCCAGCTGCCTTCATGGCAGACAGCAGCCCATGTTGCCAAAGTACTCACATTTCCTGACGCTAATCCCATGACCTACATTTAAAAAAGAATCATACTGATGCAATATTTAAGCATAAAAATCTGGACTGTAACAGGTCACTTCATTAATCCTTTCTAAATGCATCTGCAAGCCATGTGTATTAACATTAAAAAAAATCATCTTAATTCCAGGTACAGCAGAGAGTTTCTGTAAAAAAATAAAAGGACTGATATTACAAGTTTAACAGATGCCTAAAGCCAAATGCTTAAAATAACACTTTTAAAAAGAAGGGTCTTAAGAGATCTTTGAAGTAGTTCAGGAATATTAATAACTGCTGGCATTTCATCGACCCAAGTCCAAAGATTTCCTAACTACATCTCCCCTCTTCTGCCTTGCTTGAAAGAAATTCCCATTTAAGAGCATTTCAACACTTCCTGGTAAGTGGCAGGCATGGGAAGCTAACTTATTTTAAGAACAAAAATTACTGGTACTTAATATAAGTTTTCAACAAACTTCTGTTTATTGAATCAAAATAAGGCAATATTTTAGGGTTTATTCCTTTGTTCTAGTTTATCTATATACAATTACTTCTTCTGAAGAACAGCACATGTATTGATAACCTCATCAATTTTATCAAACTGGCCAGTGATGCTTTTGTCTTTCCCCATCTCACAATTAAAAAAACCCCAACCAAACAAAAAAGTACCCAAACCAACGACAGCAGGTCATAAAAACTTCGAAAACTGCTTGTGCATCGATTTCTAGCCACATTTATCAAAAAACACAGCACTGAAAATGGTCACTTCCAAAAGCAGCCCTTTCTCCAAAGCCAAGCAATTTTGCTGTCACATACTACAAGCCCTCTCCCCCCAGACAGGCAAACAAAACGCAGCTCTGAAGGAGAATGCATTACTATTAATTAACCAGCAGAGAAATGACTAAGCATTTATTACTAGATGCTTCTATCTGCAGAGCCCTACAGTAACTGACCAGTTTCTTCCCTCAACTGACATCGTTCATTGCTTCCTGCAACCCTTCCACCTCTCTAGTTTTTACTGACATTTTCACATCATTTGCACACCCCCCAAGAATGTGTGTTTACCCAAGCAGGGCAGAGCACACACACCACAAGAATACTGCAGTCTCACTTTAATAATTAATAATTAAAGTAGGGCTGCGATATTGCTGTGATATTACAAAGCCATGCCACAGGATCAGGATATTATCCTTTCAGAAAGTGTGTGATCTCTCGTGTCTATCAGCTGAATCTATAGGCTCAGGGCAGTTCACAATGCAAGCTATGCAGGGAACATTTTCTCCCAGGAGCTGGAAATGGAAGCACACAGCTGTAGGACCAGCTCACACATCATCCCCGTGTGACAAATCAGTGACAGAATCATCACACCGCAAGTGAAAACTTGTTACCTAAATATATAGATTTGTTTAGTATGAGTCAACATTAATGCAACATTTATTCAGGTATCAAAACGAGTTTGTAATCCACAATTTAACAACATGCTTACATTTCGTTGCAATCCTATTAAGTAACATAATTCTTGACAATTTCCATTAAGTCTCCAAATATTGTCTTTTATAAGTCACTTTCGGGCAAATCAATTCTCCAGCAGGTCTTCAGATCATTTTCTGTGGTTTAAACATGCTCAGGAAGCCCTCACAAAGGCTGGTGTATCTCTGTCTCCTGATGGTGTTGTGCTCCAGCTCTCCCCAGTATGTCCCAGTGGGTGCTGGGGAGAGGACAGCGTGTGACTGGATCACACTGCTCCCAGCTCCCAGGCAAATGGATGGCACAGAGGCAGGTGGTTACACCACCTCCTGTGCCCAAAATCCACAGGATTACAGTGAAATCCATCAAGTAGATCAACAGCCACTGTCAGGGATTGAGTGTGAGAGAACAAGGAGGTTCCAATAGCCTGAGTGGGATTTCTCCCAGCTCTGCCTGGCCAAGATCTTCACCTTGTTAAAAACCACGTGCTGTTTCAGATATTACCACTGGAATGACATCAGCAGGTACATTAAGATCTCCCCCACAAAATCTATTGTATTTAGAGGAGGAAATGGGCGATGTGATCACTTATTTACAACACAAAAACCAGAACAAAAATAATGAAATAGACATGAGAATATGAATTTAAAAAACAAAATAAAACAAAAATCAGTGAGACTGTGCATAAGGACAGAAAATCAGCACAAATTCCCATTATTGTAGTTTGTATTTCCATAAATTTTAGCTTCACTATTTTATCAACAGAAGCTGAATCATCCATTTCGTTCCACGTATGCCAGCTAGTAAAGAGTCAACTGAGTCAAAGGAGAATCAGCTGCTTCCTATCTACACCCTAATAAAAAACACAACCAACTTCCAGAGTGCTACAGTTAGCAACACCACTTTATACATCCGTCAAAGTAAAACCACTTAAAAACAGGAAGAAATTGCCAATCAAATCAACACACCCTTATTCCCAGATTATTCTCAGATACAACGTGATCTTTTCTGGGCCACTTTATCTCTGCAAAGCGTTTCCGTGGGCCGAGCACGCAGGCACAGACAGAGCCTCACGTGCTGCCATGTCTCACTGCACCCAGGCCCTCCAAGCACTAATGAGAAACACGCTGTGTTTCCAGAAGCAGCCAGACAGTTGATATTCCAGCAAATCTCAATTGTGCTTTACCACACGGATCAAGAGTTCCACCCAAAATGCCTCCCAGTGCTAGGACTGAATCCTGAAAGCACTTCAGTAACAGGGATCCTTCTTTCTGCTCTGGCTTAGAGCAACTCAGAGAAAGAAAACAAGCTGTATTAAGCTTTTATAAAGTAAAAATAATAATTAAAAAATCCAACAGAAGCAACAAAGGTAACCCCATGTTAGAGAGAGGCTGGACACGACTTCATAAATACCTTCTCAGCACAGCTGCCGTCACATCTGCCCCAACAAAAATAAGGAGTTAAGACATTGGAACAAACCATCTGCTCCTCTGTGCCTCTGCTACACAGGCTGTACAAAGCCTCAGAGCATCTAAAAGAAAAATATTCATTCTTCACAACTGTGTTAAAGATCTTTATCCAAGCTTCAACCAACTAATAAACAGAATACATTTAATTCACTGAAATAAGAATGTAGGTGTTCAAACAGCATGCTGATCTTTAGTAAGAGATTAACAGAGCACTGTTAGAATAAGTTAAGCTACACCACGAAACAGCTGCTTCCCAGCACCAGTCTGAAGATAAAAAGCATTTCAGTGGACCTTAAAAATCAACAAAATGTATTATATGCATATAGCAGATAAAAGATACTCAGTAGAGATTAAAATATGGCATGACTTCTTTAATCTTTTCACCCAAAATAGACTGAGCAATACTTTGTTCTCTAGCCCCACAATCAACATGCCCCATCTTTAATCAATGTGCAAGCAGCTCCATTAGTTTTGATAGCAATGATTTATACCCCAGCAGCTCATTGATTTCTCCCAGCAATTGCTGTATTTTGATACGTACTGTTTGTACAAAATAAAGTACAAAAGAACAAGAAAAGCAGGGGTGAGACTGAAAAGTCGAGTGACACAGGAGACCTTGAAGCCAGTAGAGTGAGAAGTGGTGTTTGGGAACAGACAAGGCAACAATGCCTCGTGCTGATATGGAAGGACAGCCCAGGGCCGGTGTCACAGCACAGAGCACAAAGGTACAGCAGGGAATACTCCCTTTCACCCTTGGACATTCTTCTTTCCACAGGGCTGCACTGACTCTCTTAAAACTTTTGGCAGTAATCTTTAACTATCATTTGTATTCCTGGAGATGATATCATCTCCTTAGGTGATCAAAAAGTAGAGGAAAACATGATAAATAGAAAAAAAACTAAGTAGCACCAGGGTTAAGAGCCAGGGCAGGAATTAACTAAGGAAGATAAAACTGAAAACACACGACAATCCCATCTATTCTATGGAACAAAATACATGCAAACTGAAGTAAAAAAAGCCAAGTGTTTACCAGAGCAGCAGCCAGGAAGGTCAGGAGAAACCTGTAGCTCCTGAGGTTCTGCCCTGGGCCTTGTGCCTCAGCACAGCCCCCCTCCCAAGGGCCACTCCATGGCTTTTTGGAGCCCCCAAACACTCCCTGGGAGCTTCGGAGCCCAGACACTAAAGCAGCTTCTGCATAAGTTCTACCTCCCCCACATCAGCAACGAGTCTTTCTGTAGGACAAACCAAAGTATTTGCTGAAATGCTGAAGCTTCACCTCCACCTATTGTCTCTAGTCAGAGGAATTTAAGTCAAACTAATCAATTTGACCTCCCTGTACAAGGTTTCTACGGTATTTGAGTTCTCATACCTGAAAAAGCAGCTCCCCAGCTTCTCAGGCATCTCCTCAAGACCCACTACTTTGCCAAGATTTTAAATCTGCTAAATTGTTCCTGTTCAATGCTATTTTCTGTGAGTACTATGCAGCATTTCAACCACAGGACTGCACAGTAAGTTTCCAGTGCTGGGCAGATAATATCTGACAGCTGCAGTGAGATCCAGGCCTGGGGAACCTGAAGCACAATTAAACTGCCATGAGCATCAAGCGCCCCGTCCTGATCTCTGCACAGACACCACCTTCGTTGCACAGACAGACAGCAGCGTCTTCACTGCCCTGCCACTTCCCAGAGAAGGGCAGCAGCAAGAGCAAACATATGCTCCTTAATTAGTACACTATCATCTTCTTTTGAGCACCAAGGGTTTCAGCAGACTATCACATCAATTTTGTTTTTCTAGACAAACAGCGAAAATTACCACACCACCCTCCTGATGCATTTGCTAGGCTATTTAAAAACAAAAATAAATTATACAGGTTTGGAACTAATAAAATCCATAAACAGATTTCTCCTCAGCATCCTGGGGCACACCTAGGCCTGCTTTGTTTAGCACTGTTACTTCATTTACTGGAAACAAAATATATACTAAGTTTTGTATTATTAACCCCTGGTATTTTATACACTAAAACCCAAATTTACTTGTTTTTTGTTCTGAGTTTCAAGTATTGTTATGTTCACCACATACCTTGAACCACTTGGTGTTAACCAAGACATATCAGCTCAAATATCTAAGTAAAGTTAAATGGAACAGAACTGCACTAAGTGACTAAACCACACCTACTGCACTGGTTTTTCACCACAAACACCTTACTAGAAAACATTAGTACTGCACACATATCAAACTAAGAAATAAGTTCAGGGACTTCTGGTCAGTGCTGTTTACAGAGTGAACATTTCTGCCTGGCTTTACAAATTTCACTCCTGAAGAAAACCAAGCGTTAACTTCTAAGGTCTCTGCATCAACAAAAGAGGCACATTTATACCACCTCGTGTATGGTTTTAACCTTGGAGCTTTGACCCATCTTCCACCCCTCAACTACGTCCAAAACTGCAAACAGCTGGACTGAATACCCAAGTGTTCTGATTGTGCACCCTGGCAGTTCAAATTCTGCAATTCCAGATGAAAGCCATATTTCCTACCATTACACAAGGGCAGCAACACCTGGGGCAGCTGCAAGGCACAGCATCTGGACAGACACAAGCAAGGCACAGGATCTCCAAAAACATTTGCAAGCTCAACAGCCTGCCCTGTAACCCTCAGGAAAAGAACACTGGGAAAATATTCCCTGTGTTAGCACAGATGGGAATGAGAAAGTCCTCACAGTAAGGCACAGGCCGTTAATACTGTATTCCAGTTTCCATGGAAGTTAAAACTCCAAATTGGAAGTGCACAATTAAAAACTCTTCTGTCAGAGCAGTGCTGGAAATTTATTTCAACCTTTCACAAAAATAAAACAAGCCCCACTCAGCTTGTCAAATAACTTCATGTTTTTGCAAGTAATTTTAGATAACCTCTAGTTATTGACAGACTTTAATAAACCCTGAAATGTCAGGATAAACACAAAGCATGTGTTCCTGAAAACACTTTTTAAGATGGTTCCCTAAATCTAGGCCAAGACAGGCAAGGCCAGAAAAGCAGTAAGAAAACAGAGATACATAGAATTAACAGCTCACCTGTGAGAGTAAAGCAGAAAGTCTTTACTTTTTACAAACAAAGAAGAGAACAGGCACCAGCTGCAGTAATTAAGGTCACTGTAACACAAAACAAGGCACAGGAAGAAGGCATCCCTTTCCTGTCAGTGATGGCAACTGTGAGGGTTGGCCTTTCTCAAAGCCATACCGAAAGCCTTGCAGAACCTCTTATTTAGTCCCCCACACTCAGTACAGTTTGATTTTGTAATAAAGATAAGGCAAATCATCACTGATACCTCACCTGGTAAAATATTCCCACCTACTTTGATCCACAGGAGTTTGGATGGAGCTCTGAGTTTCCAGAGAAGTACTTTGGTTTTATTTTTTTTTTTCCCTTTGCTGGGGGGGAAAAAAAAAAGGGAGCTGAAAATAGTGACAAAAATCTATACATAGCTTTTAATATAGGATCATGTTACATAAAGCTACAAAAAATTATCTAATCTATCTAATTACAGATAATTAATATTTTCTTTTTTGGGGGAGTGCTGGCAGGCATTACTGCAGTTTTCAAGAAGACATAAAAAATATTCTCATCTAAGAAAAACATGATAAACATAAGTGACATAAAATTTTAGGCAAACCTTCCTCAGATCAAGGTGGAAACACAGAAAAAATATTTAGTTATCCACAATTCAACTAATCCTTATAACATCTAGAAGGTATTTCTCTTCTGCACACAGAACCTTCAGAAATTGCAGTGATTTGACAAGCTGAAATTCTACTTCATAAATTAATATACATATTTTTAATGAAGCAGTTTCAGGCAAGCTACTTACAGAAAAGAACTACGTTTCACATTAAAATGGCAACTAGATTTTTAATCACCCTCTTTCCCTTCATTGTATTATCTGCCATTAATTTTTCCCTCATCAAGTTCTAAATACAATCTATGAAAATAACTCCAAGATTTAGCCTATCTTTACCACCTTCAATTACAGAGCTACCTTATATCTTGTCTCCTTTAAGCTCCCTCAGATCACCTTCCTCAGGTCTTCAGCCTCATTTTCACTTATCCATTATTAGGATTCCAAAATAGACACAGCACAGGAAGACTAAATTTTAACCCTTCAGTGCCACCGAATAAAAAAATAACTACAGCTTTTCCCTTCATTAGCATATGGCAAGTGAGAAAAATATCTTGTTCTCACCAATTCTTAATTACCATGGAATATCTGACAGAGGGGATCCTATTTACTAAACCCAAGCCAGGTATTCTAAGCATCTCCAACACCTTCCACAGCATTTCTATTTTAAACATGCTAGAGGTATTTGGATTTCAACAAGACTGAAATCCAGCAGTATCTCAACAGCTGAAGGATTTGCTCTGTAACTGCCTCCTCAAGCCTTTATTCCTGTGTCCTGTCACTCCTGCTCTGTCTCCAATGAACTAAGATATCAATAACCAGGTCAATGGGTAACATCTGGATGTATCATTTTCTGCCACTTTGGGCTACTGCTGAAAATCATGGACAGAATTTGGGAGTCATGATTTCCACGGCTCCCTACAAACTGCACTTCCATAACGTCCCCAAAAATATTTTTTTTTGGCTAACACGTAAAAAATTTCCATGTAGGCATCTAATTGCAGCACCCCCACTAACACAGAGTAAGATATACATAGCAGGCGACACCACATCTCAGCTCCTTCCAGATGGCACCCAGGAATATTGTCATTACTCTCTGGCTGGGTTCAAGACAGAAAATTCCTGCATTTCTAAGAATATACTGGGCAAGGCAAACATCACCCCCTGTAACCAGCACACTCAAGGTTCCAACTGCAGCCTCCCAGACAGGCAGAAATACTCTGTTGTATTTTCAGAGACTAACAAACCATAACACCTTCTATACCACTTTAATAAATGCAATGGACAAGCCTTTAATACAAATTGATACTCTTACAAGATATTAATTGCAAAGAACACATTTTAGAAGGTCAACTGTTAAAAGGACAGGCCAAGATGATCTGCCCTTAATGCTCACAAAAACACTTTTAAGCGTTTATTTTCACTCCAAGGCTGGCCATCTCCTTTCTCTCTACTCAAAAATCCTCCAGTGCTTTAACAAAAATGCAGTATTATGCCTCAAAACCTATCTCAGAGTGTCCATGTCTTTGTACTAGGAAGACTCGTACAGTAATTTACGTTGATTATTTTGGCATCTCAAGTAAAGGTACTGCTCATAGCCAGCTCAAAGCTTTTAAAAACTTCTTAATGTTCTGCTCAACTACCAGTTGGCTCAAGTATCTATGGATTCTGCATACATTTGTGTTTGCTGAAAAACAAATCCATGCTCACAAAATCCCCAGCACACCGGACACCCTGTGAAGAAATAATAAATTGAGACGCTATGTTAAATAGAAACATAGGGGCTTGGGGGTATTTTTGTTTTTTATCACGACCTTGGCTAATACTAATTCCAACTTTATCAGTGGGGAGAAAAAAAACATTTTGAATGAGGTATTCTTTTCATTTTGAGTCTGCACTTGGAACAACCAAGAGACTCCCTTCAAAAAAATGTCCACTTTATCTTCAATCACATGCTTAAGAAACATTTCATTACAAGCTAGTTGCTTTCAAGGTTATACCTTTTTTTTTTTTGGCAACATAACCAGTAAAATACCTTAAAAAAGACCCCACCCATAATTCTGGCGTGACCACAGGCATTAGAGACTCCAAAGACAACTCACCTAAGCATAATTCAACCACCTGACTGCACAATTCCCCATTTGCACTTGCCAGTAACGCAGCAGCACTAACTGCAATTCCTGAAGCAATACGGTGTGCCATATGGCTCAAACTGGATATTAAAATTGAGAATATCAATTACCAATCCACTAATGCCGAGAGCCAAAATCCACGGACAGTAAGAATTTAATCCAATTCAGCGACTAGGACACGAGCTGAGCCCTATGTGCAGCACTCAAACCTAGCGCTGCTTTCACGGAGCGCAAACAACTCCCAGTTTTCCTTGCAGGACCATGAAAGCAGCTCCACATCCCTCCCCACCGCAGCAGCACCAGTTCCACAGGGACTGAGAAACCATAACTAAGTAACTATTTAAGAAGAAACAGTCAAGTTGTTTTCCACATGACCAAATCGAAGCCCCCACAGCAGCAGGAAGTTGTTACACACTGCAGCCAACATCTTGCTTCATTTCAGGAAAAGGCATCCTACAAACACAAAAGATATATATACATTTCCACTATAATTAAAGGACCTTGAAATTAATTGCATTAGTTGAAGGATTTTCTTATTCTAAGTAAACTGGTTTAACGGTTCTGCTTTCAAAATTTTCAATAGCTGTGGAGTGTTTCTTCTTGGGTGATGTTAATAATAATGCTACACAAAATTCTACACACTCCCTAATTATACAAAACTTCACTGATTACTTACACAAGTAGAATTCTCATTAATTCCAAATACAACACCTTCAGATTTCCATGAGGCATGGAGGTGATTTAAAAACTGTTCTGCTAAGATTTCCTGTGGAATTTTAATTTACCACGTTGTCAAAGATTTCATGGTAGGATGCTTGCTACGTACTGACTGAGCAGCTGCAAGGACTCAACAAGGATAAATGTAATTTATCTTACCCAAAACAGAATCCCACTTCCCTCTGCTCCTTTCTGATCCTGTACTGAAAGGCCAAAGTAGTAGTAACATAAAAATTGTGCAAGTAATTTCAAGTTCAACAGCACATAAACATCAAATGGATGTTTATGTGGACAGTATTCTTATTAAAAAAACTGTTCTGGAAACACTAGAGGAGTAAGACACACTCAGCTAATTTTAGCTTTTTTTTTTTTTAATTAAAATAACCCCACCACCACTACACGCCTCAACTGAAAATTAGCTCTTCTGCTTCCCAGCTTCCTTCTGCATGAGCTACAGCTGGGCTACTACAATAAACCAACAAACAACTGATTATACATTAAGTCATAGATAAACAGTACTAAAAAGGTTGATATTACCAAAGGTTTGGAGGTCATTTGAATACAGGAGACATAACAAGCATTTCTTATTTTTCTTGCTGGGAAGTGTATTGTTTTAAGCCTGAGTCCAGTATATCAAATATTAACCAAGCTATTTTATTTAGGCTACCAAAGCTAAGGAGTTTGGCACTACAGTGAAATACCACAGAAGTTACAAATCGAAAGTTCATTTTTCTTAAAAGTTACTAAAAAACACGCATAAAAGGCTTTAGCAATTTGTAATGTCATTTAAAAATAGAATACTTCACAGCCACAGAACTGTTTTAACATCCCCTAAACCTTTCTTATTCTTGCCCATTAAAAGAACAGTTACCTAGAGGATGGCAGTAATTCTGGGTCAAAAGCAGTCTTAAAAGCCTCCAGCTCAGCCTTCAGGAGCAGATGGGAGACTCTTTTGTGTTACAGAAGGATACCTGTCTGCACAGGCTCTGATCTGATGGTCACCTGGCTAAGAGAGACCCAGCAACAGTACACAGCCCACCAGAGCCTTTGTATATCTGTGCTCTAGGCTTAAAAACTGTTTTTAAGCAACAGGCTTAATAAAAGCCAGGAGCATTTTGATGGTATTAAGCAGGCACTGCACAGCAGAAACGAAAATCGTGTCACCCCTTTCTCCAGCGAGAGCCTATGTGAACATTTCAATAAAACTATTTACTCCTCCCACCTAGTTCCTATCTGGAGAAGCTCACAAAAATTAAGGAAAAAAAACCCCCACAGATTTCTCGCAGGAATCTTCCAAAACGCTCCTCCTACCCCCACCCCAGAAGAGAAGAAAGCAAAGAGAAGGAGAAAGTAAAATCTAAAACACAATTACGAAATAAGATCTAGTTTGGCAAAGCTGTGGTGAGGAGGAGTTGAAAAATGAGAGCTGCCTTGCTGCAAACGCCATCTTGTTGCAGCTACTGGGCCCAGGCACAGAGAGATCCATTCATTCACAGCAAAAAGAAAATCAAACACACACCCTGGCTAATCTGCAGCCACCAAAACAACTACACTATTATCACTCCTCTCCTAAAGCACACAGGGGAAAGAAAGAAAGAAACTCTGATCTATTACATTTAGAACGAATTGAGGTATTAATGTATCATGCTCGTTTCCTCACACGTATTTCACATACACACCGACAGCGTTTTGTCTTGATTCACATCCCTGTGTCCAGAGCAGCTTAAAATACGGGATCAAACGCTCACGATTAGGCGTGGATATTCCACAGCAGCAAAATGTGTAATTTTTCAGTCTTAAATCACCTCTCCAAGTTGAGGCAAGTATTCCCAGAAGCTGTTCCAATAATCACTTCAGCCTTACATTTACAGTCCCTTCCTATTTCCTCCTGTGGAGACAATACATAATAACGTGGCAGTCGGCATCCTAGAAAGGATGCCTGCTTTAAAACGAGTCCCAGCCACGACTTTGTTAGAGAATAATGAAATACCACATTCGTTAAAATTTCAGTTCATCTCCAGCAATGATAAATCGACGTCTTACAACCTCTCTATCATTCTGATTTTCTCCCGGACAAGATTTTTTTTTTTGTTAATAAAACGCCTCGTCTCTCTCACATTTACATGGAAGGCTTTACACATCTTCATTCCCTACAAAGCTGTAGGATTAAAAACCCTACACGTTCAATACCTCTCGCATGGATAAAGGGGGGAAAAAAAATCAACGCTGAAATCCTTACAATAAAAAAGCCGGGCACTGAAATAATATTTTAACCAACATTTCCGAGGAGGAAACTCCATCTTCCTATTGTAGCAAACCCCCTCCATGATCTTCGTTATCGCTGCTACGGGCACACAGAAATATGCAGCACCGTAATACACAGGGAGGGGGGGAAACAACAAATAACGCTGTCTAAATCCGTCCTCGGTTCGGCTTTTAACGAGAACAAAACCTTCCGTAGCCCTCCCTCGCCCAGCACACCCAGCAGGAGCCCCATCTGCAAGCCCGGGGGTGCTGGGAGCAGCCTTACCCTGTTTGTCTCACCCCCGGCTCCTCTTAATCAGTTTTCCACCATTACAGCAGCC
>VWZF01006982.1:42045-129395 GCA_013396755.1 Sclerurus mexicanus | reverse complement strand
TTTTTTTTTTCCTTTCCTCTCCTCCTTGAATCTCTCTCCAAATATTCCCTCTGCCGGCTGGATCGTTAAGGGAACTCGCCCCCTTTTTTTTAATGTCTTAAGGAAAGACCACCCCCCCCAAACCCGTCTAGCAGGGACCACCACAGCGTAATTATAATTAAAAATGGAACCCCGCAAGATCCCAGGTCTCCTCCCTTTTCGCCTGGAAGCCTTCGGGAGGCAATCACTCCCACCCCCACCTTTTTTTTNTCCCTCACGGAGCCTGCCCGGGCACCCGGCCCCTCACAGCCCTTCAGAGCCCCCCGGGCCTCCCTCACGGAGCCTGCCCGGGCACCCGGCCCCTCACAGCCCTTCAGAGCCCCCCGGGCCTCCCTCACGGAGCCTGCCCGGGCACCCGGCCCCTCACAGCCCTTCAGAGCCCCCCGGGCCTCCCTCACGGAGCCTGCCCGGGCACCCGGCCCCTCACAGCCCTTCAGAGCCCCCCGGGCCTCCCTCACGGAGCCTGCCCGGGCACCCGGCCCCTCACAGCCCTTCAGAGCCCCCCGGGCCTCCCTCACGGAGCCTGCCCGGGCACCCGGCCCCTCACAGCCCTTCAGAGCCCCCCGGGCCTCCCTCACGGAGCCTGCCCGGGCACCCGGCCCCTCACAGCCCTTCAGAGCCCCCCGGGCCTCCCTCACGGAGCCTGCCCGGGCACCCGGCCCCTCACAGCCCTTCAGAGCCCCCCGGGCCTCCCTCACGGAGCCTGCCCGGGCACCCGGCCCCTCACAGCCCTTCAGAGCCCCCCGGGCCTCCCTCACGGAGCCTGCCCGGGCACCCGGCCCCTCACAGCCCCTCACGGAGCCTGTCCGGGCACGCTGCCCCTCCCGGGCCTCCCTCACCGGGGGCTGCTCCACCTCCTCCCCCGGGGGCGCGCCCGCCCAGCGCCGCCCGGCCGGGCCGTGTGTGCGCGCTCCCGGGCGGTATGTGCGCGCGCTCCCGGGCCGCGGGCAACGCCCTTCNGGGGGGCCTTCGAGGCGGGGCAGTCGCGCGCGCTCCCGCCGCTCCCTGTCCCCGCCCGCCGCGCGCGCTCCCGACGAGAGCTCCCGGTCCCCCCCCCGCGCGCGCTCCCGCCGCTCCCTGCCCTCGCGCGCTCCCGCCGCCCTGGTTCCCGCTGCCGGCCCTGAGGCCGAACAAAGGGCGCGGGCGGATGGCGGCCTGGCGGGAGCAGAGCGGGCGGTGTGGGGCTGGGGAGGCCTCGGCCCCTCACCCCGGGCCGTGAGGGTGAGGCTGGGCAGCAATCAGTGCCCTCGTGTTCCATTAACACCGGGAGAGGATGGGGAGCTCGGCCTGTTCAGGCCCGAGGAGAGAAGGCTGAGAGGGGCTCTTGTGGGCCCACAGACGTGTCCCCAGGGCCCTTCAGTGGTGCCGGAGGCAGGACAAGGGGCAGTGGCCGTGCTCTGAAGCGTTCCCCCTCAGCACGGGGGAGAACATTCCCTGGGGGTGGCAGAGCCTGGAGCAGCTGGAGTGTCCCCTTCGAAGGACACCCCAAACGCACCTGCACACATCCCCCTGTGCCCTGCTCCGGGTCACCCTGCCTTCCGAGGGACTGCTGAGCCCAGAGGGCCCTCCCAGCCCCGGCTCCTCCGTGGCTTTGGGGCCTTTCCCTCAGGGAAGCGACGGGCAGCAATTCTGGAGCTCAGAGCTTCTGTTTTCCCCACGTCTGATACAAAAGGTGCTCTCACAGCCAAAGTTCCCAGAGCCTTTGTTTCGTGTTCTCCCCGCAGCGTCCCTCGCTGCCCTGGGAGGGTTTGCACAAAAGAGACAGCAGAAAAAGTAAACTGCAGAGCATAAAAAATGCGATTTCTGCCTTACAGGCTGAGCCTCACGTAAGCCAGGCAGGAGAGATGTTACCAAGCTGGAGTCATTTCACACCAGAACTCACATGCTGAAACCCTAATGAATATTGAAAAGTAAGTATCGATACAGTATTGCATCACTTTTCCCACCACCAAGAGGTGAAATCTGAGGGGTTTTTCCCCTATTTGTTTATCTCTTGTTAAGAGATAAGATTACCTGGCTACCCAAGTTTGCAATAAAAAGTAAAACAACCCACAGCATTAGAGGAAATTTTGAATTAAAACCTATCCAGAAAGAATATGTTGTGATAAAATAATTAAAACCTGCCACAAAACACAACAAAAACCAACCAAAAAAAAAGGTTAGAGGCCAATACTTTTCCTGCAAACTCTCCCCTTAGTAGATTCTTGCTGCTTCAGAATTTAAACCAAACTGTTCCTTGCTGTCATGCTTTTTGAAGGAAGGTGTGGTTACCTGTAATTAGTAAGGGAAAGAGTAGGTTTGCCAATTAAAGTCTTGGAAAGTGGGTTGACCATTATTCCGGTTGTCTGTTATGAAAAACTATTAGAACCTGGTGTGGTTAAACCTTTGTTTTGAATAATCAAATGTTTGTTTTTAAATAACCTGTATGAAGCACCAAGGCTTTGATTTGTCCCCCTGAGATTTACAAATAACACAGTAAGAAATGCCCTGACATTGAATTATTGTCCCAAATTGCTTACATTCCATCAGTAACCATGGGGAAATAATTTCTCTTTCACCCCTGAAAGAAATACATGTACCTGTGCATTGTGGACAGGAATTATCCCACTAAAATCTGTGGAACCACACGTATGCAGATGGGAATGTCCGTGTTCTTGAGGTCAGAGATTCACCCAGCATTCCCATCTGGAAATTACTGATTAAATCTAAGGGCCTAAGAAACACCACAAGTTAATTAGATATTTGCAAAGTTTTCTAGAGATTTCAAAAGCAGTTGCACACAATATTTAAGTCATAAAATCTCAGGGAGATTTATAGGAGGCAAATTGCATGGGTTTCTCTTTTATTTATTTTGTTTTATTTTCTTAGTTAGAGATTGTTTTTAGGCTTAAGAGAGATTGACATACCCTCTTGGGAAAACACCACAATTTGTGTGGAAAAGAATGACTACTTCCTACATCGAGAAAAAAAATTATACATAAAGGATTAAAAAAAAGAGAGAGAAAAGTCCTTGTTTTGCGAAGGAAAATTCATAAGTCTTAGGAGATTTTGCGTAAAATTTTCAGCTAACGCTGGGTCATACAGAAAAAATCTGTGTAACAAACAAAAATAACGTTCTGAGGTTCACAACAAACAGTATATCACATTTTGTTGCTTCTAGAAAGTGGTGGCATTGAGATTTTGTTATTGGACTAGAAGAATTGTGTGAATTAATTACATTTTTCAAAAATAAGCTACACATTCAGACCTTATCCTCTCCCAGGAATCTCTGAATTTTTTCTTGCATTCTAATTTTTGTGCATTCTCTGTTTTATGAGAGGGTATTTCTGCCCACAGGTTTGTGCTCTGCCACGTCTTCAAATCCATGGAATTGGGGTAAGGAAACTGGACCAGCCAAATGTGTTTTTACCACATGTACCCACAGCTAATGCTTTCACCACACCTATTCTTTTGTAAAAATGCAACTGTTGCAATAGTTCCTCTTTCTGTTCCAGCGCCTTAATGATATCTTAATTCTCCAGTGAACTTTTTGGTTGGTACACAGTTGTGCTGCTGTTATGACGGGGGATTATGAGGATTGGAAGCCACTGTTGACAGAGGGGAGGGTTGTTCCAGGTGGGGTGGGTGAGGTTTGCTCTGCTTTGCTTTGGTTTGTAAATCCCGCCAGGCAAATCAGTTGTGCTGCATTTTAAAATCTGTCAGAAGAATCACACGTTGCTGTGAGAAGCTCTGATGTTCTCATATGGTCCTGTGCTGGAAGCTCCTGCACATGATTTATCTTTATTTTTTTAAGTCCCTTTTAATTTTAATCTTGCTTTTTTTTTGTACGTGCACACAGACACACAAACTGTCCTAGTCTGTGGTGTTCAGTGGCCAAGTGTGCAGACCACCACAAACAAGTGGATCTAGTCCATGTATGACTTTATCTGCTTCTGTATGCCAGAAAAATATTGTTTGTAACTAAAAGTTTAGCTGAAAGTGTCTTCTAGAACCTGAAGATCTAATATAGACAACTAACAAAACCAAATATTATGCTTTTTTGTTAGGCCCCTTTGTAGCTGGTATAGCCAAAGCAAATGAAAGTATCTGAAATAGATGTCACTCACAAAATTTCACCAAACAGTGAAATTTCTCAAACCTGAGGCTTCCCCTTAGGCCAGGACTAGCTCAGCTCCACCAAAAATACCAGTTTTGCTCCTGAAGCTTGGGTTAGATCTGAAGAAAACCTCTCTGTAAGCAGGTTGCTCCATAGTTCTCAGTTGCAAAATGTCTTGTACCTTTTTCTCAACCAGCTGGTGTTAACCCCTTTGTAGGGGGCATCCTGAATTAGGAGCCCCACTTATAAAGTACTTTATTAATTACTTCACAACAGAATTATTTTTTGCATACAAGTAGCATTGTTACAATAAATATTTACATTGTTATCTGAGTGAATATATGGCATGATTCTTATGGTAACTGAAGCTGCTCCTGATTTCTGACAGACGGTCACCATAAAGGTATAAATTATGCTTTCTAGAAAAGGGTGAAAAATCAGCCCTTCTCAGAATTGCATAGCATCTCAGGGGGCAATAAGAAGACTGCTGAAGTAATAAATAATTATGTTTTGCCTCGTTCTCTATTTGTGGCTTCCGGTAAGTGTTTCTAATAGACTTACTCAAAATAATAATTCAAAGGGCCACCTCATATTCCAGAGTCACACCAGCACTGTTTCCCACTCCATGATAATTTGCCTGCCTTTGTATCCTTTGATTGCCGTAGTTGCATTCTGTCAAACCTGGAGAGATCCACAGAGACATTCCCGTGAGTTTGATCTAGTTTGGAGTTCTCCTTTTGGTCCCAAAAGCAACGCAGAGCCCTCATTTCTCCTGACTTTCCACCAAAATTAAATGAAGCTTATACAATGTTTAAATTTCAGCTTCATTCCTGAGTCTGTTCAGAACCCTTTCTTTTTAAACTGTTATTTTATTTTTTAAACCCTGGTTCAGAACTGTTCCAACCTGCTGTTTTTTGCCCGTTCTTCAACAACTGAATGACAATCATGGCTGCTGCTCTCTGAGGAAGGACCCAGGTAGCAGAATATCAAGACTGTTCGTTAAAGGAATTAAATAAGCAAAGGCACACTGAATAGAAGTGCTCAGTGAGGCCAGGCAGAGCAAAAAGTAGGAGTAGCTCAGTCTCCTTAGTTACATTCTGCATTCTCACAGTTTCTTTCAGTTTCCCTGTTATTATGGAACAAAAGAGTTATTTTAAACGACTTCTGAGAACGTGGCATAAAATTAGCAAAACTGTTTGAGTCTGAAGAGAACATAATTGACAGGATTTTAAGGTAAGGGGAACTGGTTCTGAGAGTCTTCAGGTAGTTTAGGGCACAAAGGCAGCAAAGTCCATCTACCTGAGGTTCTAACTAATACAGTCTTGGAAGATGATCCTGAACTTCTTCCTTATGGTGAGGATTGGGATGGTTTATCAGAAATGAGTTCGAGGACAGTTAATTCAGCATTGCTGAGAGAGTTTGCAAGTCACTTCATAGGAAAGTGATGGAGAATGAAGGGAAATTATTTAGCCACTAACCCTGGGCCGTTTGTGGCAGGGAGGGACATGATGTGCTGGATCTAGTGTTCCTTCAGTCAGCACCATAATTTAATACTACGATAAAATCCTAGTTTTGTAACCTAGATGAACACTTGTTCAGCAAAATAGAGGACTCTGCTGGGAACAACCTCTGGTCTGATTTTTTATATTTGTTGTTCTTCTTCTAATCTTGAAACACACACAGGTTGGCCTGGGCCTGTTTACACACTGAACAACCACCGATTCTCCTCTTCCCCCCTTCTATTTATGCAAACCCATATTGAGAGAGCCAGAAGAAGAGGGGTTTGGTGCTTTTTTCCCTACAACCAGGATTGTATCAGAACTCTCTTCTGGGTGCTGGGGATTATTCTGCTTTTCCTTTGTACTCAGGTGCATATTAGGACTTCACATTGGTGCTGTACCATTAAATCTGCAAGCTGTAGCTTGGCTTTTAAAAGTGCTTTGGTGCTTCTGGAAAATAATGTAATAGCAATAAAGGGAATTTTTACAACAATCTTAGAAATCAGGTTCTGCAGTGCATGTGAATACACACGTGTGCACACATGTCATCCTTTAGGTCATCCTTTAAGTACTCTTGTAAGGAACATTTGAGTTGCATGAGTGCTGATTAAGCAGTTGGAGTGAAACTTTAAAGCCTGATATTTCCCCATTTAAAGGGACTTTCCTCAAGGGGTTCACTGTCTTATTGAGCAACCAACAGAAAAACAACTGGCCCCCAGGAGATGCTGTGAGTTTAGAATCCACACTGAGAATTCAGCCTAGCTACTAAACTTTCCATGATGCCAGACACACCAGACCTGTGGTGAAGTTTGAAACACCTTCCAATACAGGAAAAAATTTGCTTGCCTAGCTATGTGTCAGATTCCCAGAGAACATCCTGCCATCCTTGACAGCAGCTTTGGAAAGAGGGTGTGTGTCCTAGGGAAGAGTATTTATTTGGGAAAATGTAGTGGGACTGAGTGAAATACAGTTCAGCTGCTGCTCAGAAGGAAAGAACTTGCAGCCAAGCTCAGCACTTGTATCTCTGGAAGTTCATCTCCTTTGAACAAGAGGGATGGGCTCATTGTGAGTGACAAAAAGAAGTTTCATGTCACCTCTGGGATTCTGTTAGTAAATTCTGTTCAGCAAATATCCCAAGTCTCACACCACTTGTCAGCAGAGATCCTGATTCTACAAACCCCTTTCTTGTGAGCACCTCCTAGAAAGAACATTATAAAATCCGTGTTTCCAAGCAGCAAAACAAAACATTTATAACGTGAAACATCTCTTGAGCCCCTGCCCAAGGGAACTGGCAGAGACAGTTGCCTGGTTGGTCCAGGCTGATTTTCAGAGGCTCAGCAGTACAATTCAGAGGAGATTGGGAGTTACATGAATGAGTGATCTGTAGTTTTACCCCTGTCTGAACCACAGGTTCTCTCTGCACACTCAAATGCTTCAGCTGGCTATACAAAAATGCAAGAAAAATACCTTGTCTAAAGAAAAATCTATTTACATTTTATCCTACCTGCAGAACACTCTTGTTGCCAGTTCCCCCAGACAGCACAGAATAAATGGGTTTCGGCTGCTTCAGGAAGGTGGGCTTGGAATTCCAGAGTGGGACTCTGGAATCTCTTCAGTTTTATTCTTGGTTTAGCTGTGGAGGCTGATTTTGAATGAATTACTTATCCTTTGCTTTAATTGCACCAGTAGGGAATGGACACAGTAACACACCATTGTGTTGCAAAACTCAACCCAGCAACACCTTCAAAGCACTTGGAGATTCCTGGATTGGAAGAGATAAAATTGTAACTTGTTGCTGCTGTTCCTGAATTCTGTTTCCAAGCTCTGGAAATGGGATTCAAAATTCATTGGAGGAAAAACATTATAATCCTTCTTGAGTATTTTGCAAGATGTGGAAATATCTGTGTGTGTTTCATCCAGTGGGAAGTTTCTTGGGAAGAATTTATGTTTTAGTAATTAAACAGCATGGAAGTTTTTATGCAAGAACAATTCCGTGTAGTGGAAAAAAATTAAGCCCCTCTACATGTATATTTTTGCTTAGTCAAGCCAAAATATTTATTGAAGAAATAATTTTGATGGGAAATATTTTGATGAACCTTAAAACACGAACAGGTTTGGACTAAGAAGTTCTAAAGGGTCAAGGAATACATTAAAAACTAGATAGTCAAAGTAACATAAACCACCCCCTTTCCCCAATGGCAACACGTCATCATGAACAAGCACAAAACATGGGGACAATTTGGAATAAGTGAACTTACAGCAGCATTTTGAACAGCTTAGATTACTGGGTAGTACTTCAGAGAGCAGATTTATTCCCTTTGAACTGAATATTTTAAAAAGTAATTGAATGGTTTCATTTCTCCACATTCCTACCTTTTGGGGTTTTTTTCCCTATGGATTGTGAGCTACTGTCATAACGTACCTACAGATAATTTAGTTTGCGAAGGATTTAAAAGGAACACCTTAGAGAAAAAAACAACCTTGAAAAACAGGTCATATCAGTAACACAGTACCAGAAATATAATACACAGATGGGCTTCTCACTGTTTAAAACGTGAGCTTCTGTTTAGAGTTTCATTTATTTTTATGATCAGATGAGTCAATTTCAATTCTTGCATCTCCCCATAGTTCCATATTGGGCTTAAATCCTTGTAACAAATGTAATACGGATAAAGATGAATGACATTTTCAGTACTTTTAATAAAACCTCTTTCTGCTGCCAAAATTAATGCTGGAGTGGAAGCTAAAAGCACTCTGTGGTTTACCAATATGCCCCAGTCAGCAGAACTGCATCCAGATACAGCATCCCCCTTCGGCATTTGTAATCGATGCTGCTCCTATTTATTATTTATTAATCTCTTACTTTGAGCCTCTGAATGTGACTGAAACTCAATGACTCTTGTGGTCTTCTGTTTCCTTGTGTGAATAAGCAGGTGGCACGTGGCTTTCCAAGCCTTGCTGCTGCCCAGGGCAGACCATTGCCTTTGGCACTGGGGTGCCCCCCTTGCTGTGCTTTCAGGGTTGACATTTTGCCAGGCTGGAGGTGCAAGGCTGTCAGATTCCAGCCCAGGGCACGCTCTGCTCTGTATGGGCTGGGTAGGTCATCCCCAGTAATGGACCTGCTGAGCCTGTGCCACAGCTAAACCCAGCTCTTGTACCTTCATACAGCAGTGAGAAGTGAGGGGAGATCTTGGGCACAGAAAGACTCGATGCAGGGCACTCACAGAGCTGTAGCCTGTCCTCTTCCCAGTGCGAGTGCCCAGAACAGTCTGCGTTGTGTCTCCCAGCGAGAGGATGAGCTGTGCAGGCTGCTCCCCCTCAGCCTGCAGCTCCACGGGGGCTGCTCCAGCTGTGCTGGTGACAGGCACCAAAGCAGGTGCTGCCTCTGTTCTTTTCCCCAGGATAGCACGCTCTGTTCAGGAGATGGGTTGGTGATGGAATAAACTCTGCTTGGAGGAGCTTAGTCACACACACTCTGCGAGCACAGCACGCTGGGTTTGGTAGAGCAGGAGACGTTCTTGTAGGGAGCGTGTGCACTGTGCCCTGGAGCTCTGGTAGCACAGCCACACGTCCCAGGCACAGCTCCACAGGCACAGTCCAGAGCTGGCAGCACCGTAAGCTGCAGCAGTGCCTTGCCATGGTTCAGCTTGGCCCTGGTGAGTGCTTCACTCTCTGCAGATATTGCCTCTGAGAGCCCCGTGAGGCCTTTGCATGTGCACACAGACACACAAATCAGTGCCTGGTTCTGCAGGCTCGGAGGGCTCTGCCATCGTGTCAGACTCAAACATCACCATTCTCCCAGCAAACTTAACAGCCCCTTCCAGCTGCAACGCCATTCACAGTTTTCCTGCCTGTTTTATTTGAGACTCAAGCTTGACTGAGATTAGCTCAAGTTGGTTCAAACTGGGTGCTGATAATGCCAAGGTCCTGAGTCCAATCCCCTGTATGGGCCATTCACTTAAGAGCTGCACTAGATGATCCCTGTGGGTCCCTTCCAGCTCAGAATATTCTGTGATGACTGGACTCCTGGCCCTCAGCCTGGTGTCTAGCAAGCTGTTTTAAAAGGACACCAAAGCCTAGATAAAAATCTAGGAAGCAAAATTAGCCTATTAAAATCAGTGGTATCTTAGGCATTGACTTGATCCAAACCTGGCTTTCCATAGTTTTTCTTGCATTTTTAACAGATTTACATTATGGGCAAACTCCCCACTGTCATGGATAACTGATGTACCTGATTCCCTGTGGAAATGGGATGAACATCACCAAGAGTCACCTGTACCACCCATGGTGGTCACGTTTGGCGGGTGTGTGTGTGCGCACTTACAAACCACAGCTCCAGAGGTGAGGATGTCTGGGGGATGCAGTGTTGTCAACAAGAGCCACTGCCCTGTGCTGCCTCTGGGACACTCCAGTGGGAGGTGCTGGCCCTAAACCCCCACTGCTCTGAGTCCCAGGGGTTCTCACTCCCCACCAGCGGGGCTCCAGCGTGCTCCCTGCCATTCTGCGTGTAAGGAGGTGGAGGAAGGAAATCTGGAGAGGAAACTGAACTTCCTGTGCCAGAGATTTTGGGCTGGAGCCTTCCCTGAATTCAAGACAATGCAGCAACAGCGTTAGACGTGAATCACTAGCACTCAGACATGCAAGATTTGAAGGAAGGCCCTTCGCCATCCGCACCTATGATTAGGGGTCCATGTGCTGCTGTGAAGCCCAAGAACAATCTGGCTGAGTTTTGGACCTGGCCACTGCCTCTTCCATCCCCCACCCCATCTCCAGTCTGATGAGAAACTCCTCCTTTTTTTAGTTTCATTTCTCTGAGCCTTGTTTCAGACTCAAAGTAGCCAGTTTGGGCACAAGGATTAATCATGGGTCCGTGGGTGAGTGACCCCACAAACCGAGGGGCAAAGGGAACAGGCCCCCAGTGGCCACCTCGAAGGATGATGATGTGTGAGCCCACAGACGGGAGGGAGAGGTCAGAAGGGCTGTGTGACAGAGCCACCAGCTGATTAGACACGTGCACACACTTGCAGTTCTATGTTTTGTAATTATAAATGGATGAAGAAGTCATCAAACTAATCCCACAGAAGCTCAAATTATCCTGATTTTTTTCTGTTGTCTAATTATGTTAACACGTGTTACCCAGAATCTTGCATGTCAGTTAAAGATCAAAGCTTGGAGATTTTGGGGCATAGGTTTTGTACCTAAAATAGTGGGATGTATTAGGAAATCAAGAGGTAGGAATCAATCAGAAACTCTGATTTTTCTTCATTATTATTCCAGCACAGTACTGGGTTTACAGTATCACTAGCTACAATTCACAGAAGAAAACAAGGGCAAATATTTTTCATCAATAACTATTTTGATTGCAACCTGTGAGAGCAAGGCCGTGGTTTTCTTGTTGCTGACAATAAAACCAGAGAAAGGAAGGGAAATAGGTCTTCCTTTTCTGGCCTGGAAGAGCATTATTCCTTATGTTCTTTTTTTAATCCAGGCGATTTCCTGCACTTCTAAAGCACGATGTCCCACAGGAGGGGTATTTATACAGCACCTTCCCCCCAGAGCACCATGCAGAGCAGCAGGAAGGTTGCATTTCGTTTTCCTGCTTTCCAGCAGCTGCTCCGTTTCCGATTAAACGCTTTGTGTAGGGGCATCTCCCCTCTGTCCCCTGCTCTGTCTCTGATTCCATCTTGCCAGTCTGCACACAGAGCTGGCTGCTGGAAGGCCCTGTGGGGAGCCCTGGCTGAGGGAGGTGATGCCACGTCAGTGTGAGCAGAGCAAGGAGCCACTGCCCAGGTAGCACAGCAGCCACCCAGGGGAGGGGGCACACGGGGACAGGTGCCCAGCTCACCTAGGACTCAGTGCTCTGCTCTCTGCACCTCTTTGTCCCGAGCCCACATTCGGCAGAAATACCCCCAACCAGCACAGTTAAACCCAGGGGAAATTCCTGAACGATCGAGACAAGCTGGAGAAAGGATGAGGTTAAATATTTTGATGTTTAAGGCATTGAGTTATCTGATGTACAAGGGGAGGATGAGCAAACTGGGGGTCTTTGGCCTCAAGAGGAGGTGGCTCAGGGAGCATCTGTCAAGCAGCTGCCAGGGTGAGAAGCAGTGGGAACAACCCGAAGTACAGGAAATTCCATTCAAAAGACTACTTTCACTCTGGGCTGGTCCAACAGGAGACCAGGTTGCCCAGAGGGGCACGAGTTCTGAATCCTTGGGGAGTTCAGAGGAGGCCGGGCCCTGAGCAAGCTGCTCTGGTTGGCCCCTCGTGAGCAGGGGCTGGCTTAGGGGATAGCCAAAGGTGCCTTCCAACCTCTGCGATCCCAGAACTGTTTACCAGTGGAAACTGGAGACACTGGAACTGGTGCAGATCTAGATGGCCAGCATGTGGGGCAGGCTGGAGTCTGCCCACTCCAGGATGTTTCTTGATCGAAAGAGAGCCCTACCCATTATCACAGAATTCTTCCTGGTTATTACAGTGGAAAATAACAGAATATATGCTTTTTTATTTCCCAGATGGCCCAAGTCAGTTGAATTCCAGTATTTTACAGCAGGCACGGCGGGCCTTTCATCAAGGTGAAAGAGCCTGTATGTGAATAAAGTAAGGAATAAGCCGACCTTCCCAGGGCCACTCCGGCTCACTGCCCCCATCTGCTGGGAAGAGCCGCAGGGAAACCTTCCCCAAATACACCCGGGGAGGTTATTTTGGGGGCTGTCTGCTTCCCTGGCTGCTCACAGTCCTGTGGCCTTCCAGCCCAGCCGGGGTGACCTGCTGTGGGGGCAGAGCAGCCTGGGGGTGTCTGACAGCTCCCTCTCCCAGGAGATGCAGCTGCTGGGCTAAAAGGACCCTGGTCAGGGGGGAAAAGGACCTTTCTTGCCCTCTGGAGCTGAACAAAGCTTCTTGCTTCTCTCCCCTCAGCTCCCTCCCCTAGTTAGGAATGTAGAGGTGATGGCTGGATTGGGCACCTGAAGTCCAGGGGCTTTTCCCAAGTCTCACACTTTGCCCAAGTTTCTTCTCCAGATTCCCCCCTTAAGAGGGGGAGGCAGTGGGGAGGTTTTTATCCTGCACTTCATGTCCCACACAAAGTTCATCATGCTCTGACTGTACCTGCAGTTCATTGTGACAGCACAGCCCACGCTCCGTGCACTCATCCTCAGAATTCCCCGCAGGAAAAGGCAGTGCCACAGTCACGGGCCAGGGGCACCTGGGGAGTGGGGCGAACTGGACCCCAGGACTGCACGTCCACACTGGTGGGAAGGAAGTAGCTTGTGCCATGAACTGGAGAGGGGAAAAGCAATGCACACACAAGAGCTCAACATCAGGCTCTGCTTTTCTGTTTCCTTTTTGAGCTACTTGGGAAAGCGCATCAAAAAAAGGGTAAAAATTGAATGCTGTAATGCAGATTCAGGAATTTTTAGGTTTGAAATAGAAATGGATTTTTTTTCCTCTCTCCAAGTGCCCAAGGTGAGCTTTGTTATTCTAAACAAAACAAAACAAAAAGTGAAATACCTTTGAAAGTCTCTGTTCTTTTCTACATGCCCTTTTTTCCTCCCAGGAAGATAAAAAGAGCTCTGGCATTTTATATTCTAAATTTTGACTGACCAGAGCAAAATGTTTTCCCAGCAACGTGGTTTTGCACCTAAGCCTTTTTTGTGCATTGACCTTAGGATGTAGAATTTCATCAAACATTTATTGTCTTCTCCAGTTTTTAGAGCACAATTCCCCTGTGATACTTTGTTTTCATCGTCTGCTCTGAACAGGATTCCAAGGCTTCTCTTACAGTTTGAATTTTAATTGTGGGTGAAGGAAAGAACCTCTGCTATTTGCAGCAAAATTAGTCAATATCTCCCTAAGCCAAAAGAGTTCCAGCAGGTAAAGATGGTGAGAATCAGAGGCAGGAGACAGCCAAGAACCTGGAAAGTGGTTCTGGAGAGGTGTTTTGCTCCCCAAGTGAGCAGGTTTTGCACGTGTGTCCCACCCATCAGCACTGGCAGCAGCTGGGACCCTTTGCCCTCAGAAACTGCAGCTGATGGAGATGAAACGCAGTTCAAAGGCAGCCCAACCAAACCTTCTTCTGAGCTGTTTGAGGACAGCGAGACAGACAAAGGCAACCACAAGGCAGACAAAGAAATGGCTTCTCTCTGACTTTTCCTGTATCCAGACCCTGCTGTTGCCTCACTCTGGATGCTGCAGGTTTGCCACTTAATACTCTCCAAAGATTATAATGCATCAATTATAAAAGCCATTCTAGAGGTACCACTTTACTTAGACTGTTAACGAGCTTGGCTATAAAGGGATTTGCAACCTGAATTTCATGACAGAGCCAAGGTATAATTTGCTCTGGGCTATAAAGCCCATGAATTATTGAGGCAATTTACTTCCACGTCTGCGTTTTCCTTCTGAGCACAAGTGCTCGTGCTGAGAGCATGTGTGTGAGAGGAGAGACAGGGCTGCAAGGCTGCCGGGGTGGGAGCAGCAACCTCTCCAGCAGCCCATCTCCCCTGCTCAGGCTCTTGCACACAGCCAGCAAGAACAGCAGAAAGTGACTGCCAAAATCATCATTTTGGACACACGAGAGAAGAAAAATTGCATGCTGTACAGTGCCAAACTGAGGACCAAATATAGATCACAATTAAAAATGCAAAATTGGGTAATTACAGAGAGCGGTTTTTCCCTCAGAGATGTCACAAAGCTTGTGTGGGTATCATCAGACTTGAAGAGATCCAGTGATGGTGAAAACCACCAGCCTGACAAATCAGAATTCTTAGATGCTCCATCCAGCTGAGCCTATATCCTCCTGTGGGACCAGCCTCCCATTTGGTGTTCTTTTTAAACCTGGTTTCTTAGGGAAGTGAGGCTTTGGAATCACATGAAACTCATGTCCTGTCTCCCTTCCTTCCACTCTGCACACCCAGCTAATAACTTCTGGATCCACTGACCAGTTTCAAGCAAGGTGACAGAGAACTGGGGGGTTCAAAAATGTGATAATTCCCAATGTTTCAGGAAAGCAGGAGCTGTGTAGAGAAGCGGGATCTTTTCAACCCCCCATTGCAAGAAATACAGCACAAGCTCACCCTTATTAAGCCCTGGAGAAGGCACATAAGAAAGACCTTAAGCATGTCCTAATTATAATAAAACCTACTGAAGGTTACATATTCCTAAATGGGATTTGGTTGGTGAGTTCTAAGACACCAGTTAAAACAAAGAAGCTCATTTTGACTTATCACAGTGGTGTTTGGAGCTCAGTGTCCTCCTCCAGTTGTATTGCAGAAACACTCATTGAGTGGAAGCTGCTCACTAAGCCTGCTCTTATAGACACGAACTGGAAACTCTTTCTCTGACTTGCTCAATTAAACAGAAGCCACCCGGGTGATCACTTTTCCATCCTAATTCCTGCTGTTTAGCCTTATGAAAGGCATCGAGCTGTTGCTCGTGCAGCCCAGGATCCAGGAGACCCCCTTCCCATTCTCTGTTCTGCCATGACTTGGCTCAGGGGTCCTTTGCTCTCGCTGTTCCCCCGTGGCACAGAGTGGTTCTGATCGATGAACTGGGCTGCCTACTCAATAGAAACTGTTCTCAGGGTGGGGAGGGTTCTGTGTTTGCTGCAGGAATTTAAAGGGAGGTTGTAAATCCGCTAGTCACGATCTTTCAGTGTGGAGGGATGGGACTCGTGCAATGCTTTTGAGCTGAGGAAGCCTGTTAAGTGACGGTGGAAATAATGACCATTGTGGGGGTGATCTCCAGAGCCCCGGTCCCTGCAGGCTCATTAAGTGGGTAGCTGATGTTTACGAATGATTTCTGTTTGGGTTGATGAACCACGTTATAAGGCAAGAGCCTGGGCAAGACGCAAGACTTTTCCTTAGGTGACACCAGACGGTGCCCTCAGTTCCCAGGAAGTCAGGGACGTTTGGGGTTTGGCATCCCCCAGCCCAGGCCGGGGCAGACCCTGCGGTGTGGCAGGCGCTGGGTCGGGGGCTGCGGACACCTCGGGCCAGGGGAGGGGGTCAAACCGGGGGGATCATCCCCGGCACCCCCGGCAGGGCAGGCTCGGAGCCTTCCCAGCCCTCGCCGGGGTGCACCGAGAAGGGAGGGACTGCCCTCTTGTGTCAGTCACTGCTGTTTCATTTGCCTGCTTTCTATCCCCCTTTCTGTCCGGGAGCGAGCGCTCAGCCATTCCCCTTCAACACACACTCCTTCTCTGCAAAGGCAGAGCCTTTGTTTCTGAGCGCTGTCCCGGTGGAAAAGCTCAATAAATACAAATACAGTTGCTCTGTCTGTGGCTCGTGGGCACATATTGCTCTTCCAGCCAGAGACATCTAAACAGGTACCCTGGGTTATGCCCAGTCTCCATCTTGACACAGAAAAAGACGACAGAGGAAAGAATAAAACAAGAGAAATATAATTAAGAATGACAGAGAGGAGACACAAGAGAAGCAGATTTGTTACACCAGTCAACTCTCCTAGTCAGGTACACGCAAGTTAAAAATAGAGCTGACCCTTCCCTGGGGAGCCTTGGCCAGCTCAGGCACACGAGTGTGGCTGGCAGAGATCTTCAGTTTTAAATCATTAGTCCTCATTTCCAGGGCAGTCCTTGCAGTAATGGTGGGCAGGGAATAGCAGTCTTCTAAAAGCTGTGAAGGCTTTTGTGCCCCCCACTTGTACTGCTGGTGGATGACTGACACCCAAATTCATGCTCCACCTGTTAACAGCCCCGAGCACTCTGGCTTTGGTGCCTGCCCCCATCCCACAGAGAATCCCAGAGCAAGGAGCCGCCCTGGAGATTGCTCACCTTCCCAAAGGCAGCCAAGGCAGCACCTTGCTAAAGGGGATCCAGAGCACATCGCTGCTCGGGAGCGGGCAGAATCCATGAATCCATGCCATTTGGGATAAGGAAGGGCAGGCAAGGCAAGGAGCTGGCATTTAAAACAGGCCTCTCATAGCCCCTATTTTTGTCTGGGCTCTGACTGCTGGAAGAGCTCCAAGCTCCCAGGCTTAAAATGGTGCCCAGCAGGTATCCTTGTACCAGGACTTCAGGAAGGACCATCCCTAAGAGGAATTTCTCCGGACTATTGCCCAGCCTGTACCTGTGGTATTTGTATCTGTAACTTATTCTGGATGTTCTGTGTCACCCTGCTCGTTCCTGAGCTCATCTAGGTTCTGAGCTGGACAAGCTGCCAGGAATTTCCTTTGCTGTGCTGACTTAGACCCTGACACCTGAGCACATAACAAGTGGTGAATGTTTGGAACACTCACTAATACTGAACCACGTGTGCAAGTGTCTCTTTGGGACTAATGTGTATTTTGTCTGGAAAAAATAAATAGCAAAAGGATCCCACCCAGAAGACAGCTCATCTCGAAAATAGGAATTTAAAGATTTACAAAACCTCAAGAACAGTCCCTTTGGGTCTCATGACCACCACCAACCAAGAAGTGTCTTTTCTCATCTGTCTCATCCCCTGCCTGTCGTTGTGAAACACAGTAAATACATTTCCCTGCACTCGCTTTCTTGCCCTTGCTTGACATCTTCAGGCTCATGAGGAACACGAGCCTTTACGCAGCACTTTGTCCTCAGCAGTTTTCTGGGCAGTTGATGTTCTCAGAAGAAGAGAAACTGCAGAGCCTGTTCAGTGTGACTTCAGAGGATTCCCCCTCCAGCTCCAGCCCGGGAATCTTCTGTTCTGGAACAGCAACTTCCTGCTTGTACTGCTCTGAGTGTGTATTCCCAAGGTGGCAAAATCCCCCAGACCTTTTTTATTGCTGGACACAAGGAATATCTTTTTATCAGAAGACGAACAAGCATTCACGTCCCACTTTTACAGGCATTTTTAAACTGCTGCCCTTTTACCTCATTTCTTATCCTTGAGGAAGCTTTACCAGGGGATTACAGCAGTCACAGAAAACATTTCTTCTGGCAGATCGTTACAAGGGCACAAGAGGAAACATCTCTCCACCATAACCTACTTATAAACCCAAACTCTTCACGTCTTCTTAAATTCTTACAGTCCTTCCCTTCCTTACTCCCCACCTGAGATGAGTCAGATCTGTGGCTGTTCTTTCGTGGCATTTTCCAGAGTGTCTGAATTTGCCTGTGTTGCTGGATCTCCGTTGGTTGTATCAGGTGGATCCTGGGTGGGATTCAGTCCCCCTGGTGTCCTCTGTTCAGGGATGTCACTGAGTCTCTGGGTTATCCTTGCCACCTCAACACCTTGTTTCCCCATCTGGACGGCTTCATCATAGGAAGGTGGCAAGTCCAGGGCATAGACACTGTAAGCTGGAGGGCACACAGTGTTCTTATCCATATCCACAAACACTGAAGGGATCTGCACACTTGGAGGGTACTGCCATGAGCTGTATGCTGTGAAGAAAAGGAATTGAAAAGGAACATTGAACTCCTTCATGGAACACTGATATAAAAAGGGGTGATCCTGCTTCTCTCCGAGAAATTCTGGGCTCCTTCTTGTGGAGTGACAAGGTATCACTGTATTCTTAAGCTGTCAGTGTAGAATCACCCCGATGGAAGCTGCAGAGTCTCCCAAAGGAAGCAGTCGGGAGAGGAAACACTTCTGCATTTCAGTGCCAGTGATTGTGAATGCCTGACCCAGCACAGGGTGGGTAACACAGGGGCCTCAGTCAGGTGCAGACAGAAACAGCTGGGAACGCTCCACATTAGAGAGGGGAACAGTCCTCGGGGAAAAATGAGGGGATGGTGGTAAGAACAAACGGGGGAGATGGCATGTAAGAGGTTAACCCACCATGGACTTTATTTTAATCTCTAAAGCACTAAATCCTCCTTGTCTTCTGCACTGACTCCCTGTGTCACCCCGATGACCTCCCTTTGTCTCCCTCGCCCACCCTGTGGGGCTGGGAATTGTTCTGGGGGCGCCTTGGGAAGTTGCTGTGACTGCCAGTGCTGCACCCAGGACCCCAGTTTGCCAGCAGCACCGTGCTGGGGGCCAGGGGACGGCCAGGGCTACTCACAGGTCACCGTGCTGTGGGCAGTGCTGTCACTGTCGATGCCAATCCCTGCCAGCTCGCAGGGGTGCCGCGGGAACGTCTCCACCGGGAGCCTCTTCTTGCGGCAGCAGAATTTGAGGCAGCTCGCCGAGAGCCCGCAGAGCAGGAGCAGGAACACGGTGAGCAGGATTAACCTGCGGAGGGGAGGGGGAAACGCCGTCACTGCAGCTCCTGTCCTGCTGCTCCCAGAGCCCAACAGCACTTCAGGAGGCAGGCCCAGCCTCCTGAGCTCCGTTCCGGATGGGTGCCGGGTCCTCAATTAGAAAGCTGCATCACAAACACCTAATCAGCAGCTGAAGCACTGCTGCCCATCGGTACAACCTGTTCTGGCTCACGGGGCCACCACAGGCACTATTTTGGGCTGTATTTGCAACTTCCAGCAGTGAGAATGGCCCTGCTTTCCACAGGCACAGGGCGTTTGCACTTGGAGGGAAACACAAGCACAACCTTGCACACGTCTGGGCCTGTATTTATAAAGAAGCACGGAAATTATATTCAGTTATGTTTATGCCTTGGAAATGCAGTTCTGTCTCTAGCTGTTGTTGAAGGCTAGAGATTTATTTAACAATCTGAGGTGTACAGGTCAGTGTGCTCATGTTTCACGTTCTCCTCTGCTCTCAAACTCTACCTTTCTGTCCCTCAGTTTCTCAAACAAACCCACTCTTCACACGGAGGCTTTTAGAAGCCTTCTCAACCTCTTCTATGTAACTCTGTCTTTTTAAACAGTTCTGTGTATCAGCGTGTGCTGAGAAAGCAAAGAATAGCAAGGAAAATTAGTCCAGACTGAACGACGGGTAAAGGTATCCAACTCCCTCTGTGTGCTGCCATCAGAGTTAATACATGGACAGAATGCAAACCCTGACACAATGTTTGAATGTCTGTAATGCTCGTGTTAGGCCAGAGATGAATCCACCTGTGGCCAGAGCTCCCTCTCTTATGCTCCCCATTTCCCCCTTTCAGTCACCCCCACAGGCAGCTCCCACCCCTGTTCCCAGCCTGGGTCAGACCCAGGAGGTGCCACCTCTGCACCCAGGATGGCGCACGAGCAATGCCAAGTCCCAACAAGGGGACGCAGTGGAGCTGCCCCTGCGCAAGCAGCCAAAGGCCAGCAAGGCTCTGCCTGTTTGGGAGGAACAAACAAGCCCTGCAGTTCGACTGCAGCGCTCTCAGAAAGGAAAGATGACACAGCCCTGGACGAATGTGGTGTCTGACACCCTATCTCCCCTGGGCTCAGCTAATCCAGCCCACTGGCACCTCTCAGAAGCCAGGAGACCCTTCCCTCCATCCCGCCCAAGAGGTGTTTCCATTCCCTCGCTGCAAGTGCTGCTCAAAACAACTTCCAAATCACTAGTAAGATTAATCACCAGATCAATAATAAGATTAATAACCAACTCACCAGACATACCACAGGCTTGTCCAATCCGACATGTTCTGAGGGCATCTGCAGAGCAAGGCAGATGATCCAGGGACTTAAATAGCTACAAACAGCATGTGTGTGACAGGGAATACAATCCCAGGGTTTCTGTGGTGGAGAAGGAAAGCAGTCAGTGAGAGTACGGAGCAAAGCCCCTCTAGATTTACTTTCAGAGAACTGTTCCTCATAGCTGTAAAATTAGTGCAGCTGAGAACATGCAGATAATCCCACTGTAAAAGCTGGCTTCTGGGCCAATAAATGTTTTTACCAAGTGGTGCTTTACTCTTGCTCAGGAGAGAGGAAGGCACGTGCAGGATTCCCAAAGAACAGATCAGAGTGTTGTGTAAAGGTAGCTGGTGCCTCATGGCACAGACCTGTCTGCAAGTGCCAGCCCAGACAACTGCCTATGCCCCCAGTTATTTTTAAGTTGTTTTTCCACAGCTCTAATGCAGCCAGAAATGTTTTTTCTGCTCTTTTACAGTACAAAAGGAGGAGAACAGCTTGTGTTACTTTCCAGGAGTGCAGCTGCCACACTGTAGGTCCTGAACCTCCTGCAAGGGATCTCGTGTACCAGAACAAAGGTTTTGGCCACAGGGGAGGATCTGGAGGCTGTTGAGAAGCTGCCACTTTCAGAGTCGTTTTGGGAGAGCATCCTTCATCTCAGCCTACAAAGCAAGGCCAGCCAAGTCACATCTGTGAGTTGCTAACCATCTTAGAGATCACAAAGGAAGCTGTGAGGGATGGCCATCAGCGGTCACCGTCCTGACCTGGATCCCGGTGGGAAAGGGGTGGGAACAGGCACTGGGTTACTCACCGATCCGAGCTCTCGGGGCTGCTCTCAGAAGAACAGCGATGCCTGAGGAACGGGGAGACGGGCGGGCAGCGGCGGGGGACCCGAGGAGAAGCACCTGGTGCCGCTGATGTCCCTGCCGAGCAGCCGGGACAGCCACAGCCGCGTCCTCAAGGACACGGGCCGGGCTGAAAGGGGACACCGAGCCCTCGGGGAGCCGGGGCGACATCGCAATAAATAACCGGCATCGGCATCATCGGCGGGGAGGGCCGGGCTGGGCTGGGGCAGGGCAGGGGAAGGGACNGCCCGGAGCTGTCGAGGAGAGGCGAGGCAGAGCCGCAGTGCCCCCCGCGCCAGCCCCAGGCTCTGCCCCTGTCCCAGCCCCTGCCCCGGTCCCAGCTCCTGTCCCTGCTCCAGCCCCAGCTCCTGCCCCTTCCCCTGTCCCTGCTCCAGCCCCTTCCCCTGTTCCCGTCCCTGCCCCGGCCCCAGTCCCGGCGCTCCGTGGGGAGGGGATACAGAGCTACTGGGGATACAAAGCTCAGCTTTCCGAGAGTTCCCTGGAGCAGTTCGGGGCTGCTGTGCGATGCTCTTCCCAACAGGAAATAACCCCCAGGTGTGCCAGCAGCTGGCACACACCCTGTGCCTGTGCTGTGTCAGGGAGGCTGGGAAGGAGAAACAAAGGTATGAGAAACCTGGGATGAAAAATGGGGGTCCAAAACAACTGTTTGGAAAAGCAGATCATTTCCCTTTCCAAAACCAGTCTTGTTAAAACACATGAAACACGACTGAAAAGTCGCCACTTGCTCACTGAAGATCAGTTTGCTCCAGTCTAATCTAAATGTGCCCAACATTTCACATGTAGAAATCCCAGATCTCCATCCATGCCCCTTTCATTCCATGTTCCCTGCCCTGTCCAGCTGAGGAGGGCACTGATGGAGCAGCTTTGGTGGGCACCTGACCTCCAGCCAGGGCCAGCCCACCACAACACCATGGGGAGCGCCCATGGACACAATGCCTGGGAAGCTCCAGGTGCTATTCCCTACTTTTGCTTCAAAAGGCCCAGCCAGACCCAGTGATTCCAGGCTCAGCAGTGGCACGTGGCACAGTGACCTCAGTGGTTTCCTACAGGACTGCTCAGGGTCACGGGGCCATTGCTCACTGGGGAAAACCTGTGTTCATATGTGTGAAGCAATTGCTGAAGTCACTGCTGGAGAAGCAGAACATGAATTAAGATGTGTATGACACCAGTGCTTATTCCTTACTTTTGCTTTAGAAATGAGCTGGATTTGCATTGCGAGGATTTTGAGACCCTACATGGATGTGAATTGCTTGTTAAACCAGAACTGCAGCAGTGCCACAAGGTTTATGTTTGCTTTTAGATACAAATCTGAAAGCACAAGTCTGTGTCCAGTGACCCAGGAGGGGTCACAGTTGCAAAAGTCCTTCTGAAAGCAAAATGGTCACAAGTGCAGAAAGCTGAAGCTTCTAGGAAAAGTAGATATCTTTTTGAGGTCACAGTTTCCATATTGTCCTCACATTAAGGGCTCCATCCCTCCTGGAGTCCTGTAAGATGGAAACAGAAACCCCAGTGACACGTTTCGGATCTCCTGGCAGTTTTAATGCCCCATGTGCTCTGGCTGTGATAACCCGCTCTGGAGGCAGAGGACTGAGGAGGGCTCTGTGCCTGTCCCAGGGATGAACTGCAGGAAAGCCACGGCTGCTGTGCTGAGCTCCTGCTGGGTGCTGGGAGCTGGCACTGGTCCCTCAGGGATCCCACCAGTGCCCTCAGCTCTGTGCTCAGGGAATTCCCTACAAACCCCCTGCTTCTGGAGCAGCTCCCTGTGTCTCAGTTACCAGGGGAATGGCAGTGGAACACGCAGGGTTACCTTTTGCAGACAAGGTAACTGGGCTCTGCCCTGTTAAACTGCAGTGTTGTCCCGGAGGAAGCAGCACAGTCCGCACACATTCCCAATGGATCTGCTTTCCCTCATCACACAGTTTGTTGTCCCTTTGCCATCAGCCTGTCTCTCTCATGGCTCAAGTGCTGCCCCTCACGAGAGCTGGGCACATCCCAAAACAGATTCCTTTGGATTGTTCCCAAAGGAACAATCCGATCCAAGGAGAAAGGGAAACCCGGTCCTGCCCGGACCAGCCACTGTGCCCCCAACAGGTCAAACACAATTCCTTTCAAGGCCCAGCTGATATAATAGGCTTTTCTCTTATGAAACGGAATAAAACCCATTGAGATTTCCACACGTGCTTTACACAATGTCAGCTGGAGTGGTGCAGGCAGAGTTTTGTTTTCAGCCCTCCAGAAACAGCCACCCTGTCCAACCCTCCCTGTGAGAGAGCAAAGACACACCTGGGGGATCAGCACCTGACCTCTGGGAAGTGGAAGATTCCCAAGCAGGGCTGTTGTTTCCTGGTGGATGTTTTTTACAGTTGTTTTCAGCACACTAAATGCTTATGAGAGTGTGGAGATGAACTTATTCTCAGCCATAACTTTCCACTTTCCAAGAGTGAAATCCAAAGGGTCCTCACACATGGGATGCCCCCAGATTATGTGCCTGGAATGACCCTTCCACTCCCCCATGCTGTGCCCTCCCTCCCTCCCTCCCCTCGGGTCACTGTCCCTGTGCAGCACCACGTGCAGCACTTTCACTCCATGGAGTGGATTTACTCTCCCTTTTTGGGCTGTGGCAGAACCAGCACACAAAACCCATTGTCCCCAAGCCCAGCCCAGCTGTGCCAGGGCCTCCAGTGCCGGCAGAGCTGTCTCTGGCTGGCACTGCCACCCCCCAGCTCCTGCCCCTCCCCTCCTGGTGCTGCAGCATCTGCAGTCTTTGGACTGAAGAGTTAAGTGACTCCACAGCCACTCGATCCATTATTTAAATGGGAACAGATCTCAATGGATCAAACGACTGGCTGGGAAAACAAGGAACCTCCTCATCACTCCCACAAGCTTCCTCTGTGACAGGGGGAAGTCCTGTGAAGCATTTCTTGTGACAACTGCTTTGCTGCTGTTCCTGCAGCCCCCGGCCCTCCTTACCACAGGGTATCTACAAGCAGTGTTTCCATTGTCTGATTGCATCACCTAAACCGGCCATTTAAGAGCCACAGGGCAAAGGGCAACACGCCCTCGGAGCCTTGGGGAGGGAACTTTGTCACACTGACCTGTGACTCAGGACAGAGCGTCATACGAGATGTCAAAGATAATCCACATTTCCACTGTCTGCTGACTCCCTGCTCCCTCCACTCCCCACCCTGTGGTGCCTCTGCTGGTTTCCCTGAACCAGCTGCTGCTTCCTGACACAAGTTGTACCTGCAGGGCCCTCTGGCCTCCCCAGAACAGGCAGGAATCTCCCCTTAGTCAGAATTCAGAGGAAAGCAAACACAGAAACAGAAAGCTCCTGGACATGCAGGATGTAGGGCAAGTGTCTAATCACATCCAGGGAACAGCACCGGCACTGTTCCCCCTGACCTCATGTTACCTGGCAGCTTCCACTGTGCATTGTAAAAATGACTCCCCAAAGGAGCTGGAGGAGGCTTGAATATGGAACTTTATTCTGGTCTTAAAAAAGTCAAGGAGTTCCCAAATCCCAGAAAAAGCATCTGAAATTGGAGAAAGACACCTTGTTTGGAACTCACCTAGGTGGATGTAAACCAGGTGCTCCTCCTGATGGAATGGCCACCTTTGGGAGACACTGGGATTAACAGCAGGTGTAGCTACTTGGGCCCCTCATTAATTCTTTCTTCTACCACAAGATTATTGTCCCAGAGTCAGCTGGAAAATGAAACTGGTGGCCCCAGAGCTTACAGAGAACTTTGGGGGAAACAGAACAGAAATACTACATGTCCCTTCCCTCTTGCCTCCCTGCTCCCCTCATGTATTTGCAACAGTCCCCAAATCCTCCCACATTTCCCCAGAGATCCAGCACCATCAGCCTCCATCTTCCACTCCCCTGGCCTGGACACCTCACTCGGCGGGAGCACAGGCAGACACGACCCTTGCCATGAACAGCACTCGGTAACATTCCGTGGTGTCACCCTTCAGGGTCAGGAGGGCTGTCACCAGTGGAGGGTCACTGACCTGCAACAAACCCACACACGAGCCCAGCCTGGTTTTCTGTGCCCAGAATAGATGAGTTGGGCAATGCCCAGCCCTGCATTTCACAGCTCAGTGCCCGCTGTACCAGCCGTGGGCACAGGTCCCTCCCTGCCCCTGTGCTGGCCCTTTGCTGGTGCCCAGCCATGCCCAGGCTGCTCTCAGGGAGGGCTGACAGTGACTAAACCTCTGCCCCAGAGAGCCACAGACACTGTCACAGCAACAGCAGAGCACAGCAAGGCTGGGAAGGAAACGGATCCTGTCAGCCACCAGTGAGTGCTAAATCTTGTGTAAGAACCAGTGCTTACCACGAGGCACAATGTCAGCCTGGGACATCCTGCCAGCCACTCCACTGCCCCTTTGTGCATGTGACATCAGCAAGCTTTTAATTTGGGAACAAGCCACTCTTTCTGCCATCCCACACATGGGGAGTCAACTCTTCCAGCCCCCAGGAACGCCCAGGGAGGTGAATCAGATGGGGCAATCACAGCCCTGTGGAGATGTTGGGGCCTCAGACCCAGCCTCTGGGGTACAAAAAGGCAGAAATAGCCAGGAAAATGGGGTTCCTGAAGTGAAGGCCTCACTGACTTCCAGGAATATGCCAAAGGCAAGGCAGCCTCTGGCCAAAGCAGTGTGACCAGTGCTGCAGAGTGATCCCTACAGAGGGAGCCCTGTGCCAGCAGGACTGCAGGTGTTCCCCCGCCGGGCTCCTTCTCTGAACAGCAGCAGCACTTGGGCCTCGTGTGCTGTGACAGTGACCTGGGAGAAGTTACCCCAGGTGGCTCACGCCAGCTCCTGCCCCTGCACAGTGAGTGCATCCTGTGCTGGGAAAGTCTCTGGGTCACCCCATTGTTCCCACTTCCATTCCCAGCCTGGGCTCCTTTGGTGCTGACACGAGTTCTGTCACCCCACTCTGTCTGAGCTGCCCGTGCTGCTGATACCCCAACAGGGGCTTTGGGGGGTGACACCCCAACAGGGGCTGTGTGTGACACCCCATGAGCTGTGTGTGACACCCCAACAGGGGCTTCATGGGACAGACACCCTGATAGGAGCCTTGTGGGACACCCCAACAGGAGCTCTGAGTGACACCTCACCAGGAACTGTGGGTGCCACCCGTGACGCCCCAACATGAGCTCTGGGTGACCCCCCCAAGGATGTCACTGTGTGTGACCCCCCAAGGACGTCACCGTGTGTGACAAGGATGTCGCTGTGTCCCCGCCGTGGCTGTAACTCACCTGCAGGTCGCGAGGTGGCACCCACGAGACGCGGACGCGCCGCTCCTGCCCGCGGTCCAGCGCTCCCTTGGGCACCTCCAGCTCCATCCCCGCCCGCTCCAGCTCCGGCACCGAGTCCAGGCTGAACTCCACGGCCTGGGAACACACCGCGCATCCCCTGACACCGACCGGCTTAGCAAAGGCTGCGCTGCCCTTTGCCAAACCGCTTCTGCCCCTTGTTCATGGCTGTCACAAAATACTGTCACAAAATTGAGTTCTGGGCTCAAACTTCCGTATTTCCAACCTAGGAAAGCAAACTGCTAAATTAATTTTGTTGCTGACTTTGCATGATGATGCTAATTCCTCATATATTAGCCCCCCCAACATAACGTTTTCAATGCTTCTGTGATGTAAAGTTTATCAGAAACCCTGAAGGCTGTACTTTTTCATTTACAGGGTGAATTTTGGACAGAAGGAAGCAGCAGCCCTCTGTGCACTGTCAGTATCCCCCACAGCACCTGACAGGAGCCTGCAGGTTTTATTTCCCTCACCTTTTTAGCTGCCAGCAGAGGGGACTCCAGAGCCCCCAGCCTCAGCTCTGCCCTGGCGGGCTCTGCAGGGCCCCCTCCATCCACGTACTCCAGCAGCAGCAGAAGGGACTTCACGGGCTCTTGTGGCTCTGCACAAGGACAGACAGACCAACCTGAGCCGTTGTCGGCTTGGAACAAACACAGATTGCACCAGGATGGGTCAAAACAAGTGATGTGGCAAACTCAGGAGCTGGCACACACAGGGAGATCCTTCTGCAGAGTTAGTGAGGAGTTAAGGAAAAGGAGGTTTTGCATAATTTGCAATGGCAAACTGCAGTTGTTGCTTGTTTATCAAGTTCCAGGCTCGTTTGTATCCCATGGCACACACCTCTGTGTAACTATATTCCTACCTGTGTGTGCACGTGCTTGGGCTTATTTTTACCTCAGGAGTTGGGAGTTGCTGTCTCTGAACGCAGATCCTGTCCAAAGAAATCAAGGGAGGATAACTTCAAACCCCTGAAAATGTGTGTGGTTTGTAACAGGACAAATGGGAGAGTCCAGGATATGTGATTATATATGAAATAATTTTCTAAACATCTATTACCTGTCACAGAAGTGGCATAAAGCATTTACATCTTAATACTTTATAGCAGCATTACATTATAATCCTTTTGTGCAAGTAAGTTGCAGCAGTGGAAGATCATCGTTAAGATACAACTGCATTGAAATAAAAACTTTCCTAACAGAGAGTTCCCTGCTTTTTTGTGTGTGTTACAAACATAGGCTGGACCATAATGCTTATTTGATCTGATTCTGGAAAAACTGTCTTTAATTGCCTTTTTCTCAGGAAGAGGAGCATTCCCAGGTCTCACCACTCCCTGTGCTGAACCAAAGTGTCAGTGGTGGCACTCTACCTGCTCTCGGCGCTTCCTGGGATGCCCCAGGGGCTGTGACAGCCAAGGACTCCACGGGCACATCCAGGGGGACGCCGCCCTCCACAAACATGGGGTGCTCCCGCGCCGCTCCCTTCAGGGGGATCTCGTGGGCTGTTTGCTGTGGGACACAGAGCTTTGGCTGCAGGGACAGCTCAGGTGACCCGAGTGGAACTGTCACTGTGCCACAGCAGCACCAGGGGCACGGCGGTCACGGCATCACCTCCTACAGGAATGAGCCGGGCCAGGAGGGCCCCAGGGCAAGAGCCCTGGGCCTGCCCCTTCTGCCCACTCTGGCACTTGTGTTCCACACAGCCGTGCACTCCTGGGCAATGGGCCTCGGCAGGGCACTGGGCAAACTGTTTGTTCAGAAGCCACTAAAAGAGGCTGAACTCCTCTGCTGCAAACTTGGCTAAAGTCTGTGAAGCAGGACCAGTCTCCATCTTCAGCATTCCCAACTGCAATCCCAAAGGCCTCTGGAGACACAAAGCCTGCAGAAAGGAGCAGTCCCCGCCCAGCCGCTGCAGTGCTCCTGCTGGGCATTAGTGGGCACTCTGCCCTCGCTGTTGGTCCCTCTGCCCGGGCAGGGGCTCAGGGCCCTGCGGTGCCACCACCTGCACACCCGGAGGTGCCTCCCAGGCTGCTCCAGAGGGAACCTCGGCCTGAGCCGCTGCTGCAGCAGCCTCCTGGTGCTCCCTGCCTGGGCCTGTGCCGTGCAGGTGCAGCTCCCTCCCCTCTGCAGCGAGTGCTCCCTGCAGGGACGCCCTTGGAGCTGTGCTGGGCAAAGTCACTGTTGGAACCAGTTAGGAACTGAATATCCAAATCTGAGAAAGGTCAGAGGGCCTCAGACCCTCCCTCTCCTCCCTACGCCGGTCCATCTAATTTGGGACTTTGTTCTCATGATCCCTGTTGTCTCACCTTGCCAAAGAGCACAACCCTGAGGCGGTCAGAGTAGTAGAGACTTTCGTGGTCAGGGCTGAAGGTAACCAGGAACTCCTGGCTCTTCCCAGGCTCAAGTTCTCCCTCTGTTGGAAAGACGCTGAACACGCTCAAACCACTGTAGTTCTGTGTTCCTGGTAAACAAAAGTGAGGGTACAGATAAGAAAGGAGGACAGCTCCACTTCACTTCTTCATTAATTTTAAGCCCATTTAATTTTTGTTGGAACAGCAAATAAATAAGAGCAGATGCATGGCTTTGCAGCAAAACAGGGTGTGAGAAACACCAGATAACTCCATCCATGAGTTTGATAAATTCATCTCCAGAGGAACTGAAGCAGCATCACCAAACCCTTCCTATATTCTGATGTGTTTTTACAGTGATGGACATCCCTAAATATAATCTTTAATATGCAATTACTCTGTGGGTTTATTTAAACACTAATATCTCCTTACTTGTGGGTATTTGCTCAGGCTGCACAACCTTGCAGCTGCCCATATTGAAAGAATTAGCACAGCTCCTACTGGGGAACAAAATGAGGTGTTTCATTTCAGTGCTGTGATGCCCCGGGTCCAACAGCTGTGCAGATCTAACAGGACAGAGCAATGCTGCTTTGCTCTGCCCAAGTCTTTAGCAAAGGAGAAAGAAGAGAAAAAAGCCAAGTTTACCAACAACCTCTGTTCTCTGCACAGAGGAGGTGAGAAAGGCTGGGATTTCCTGCCGGTCTCTGTCCCTTGTTGGTGAAAGCGAGTCCAGTTGTAAGGAGTACGGCAGAGTCAGGCTGGAAGTGTTCTGTACCTGGTGGCATTAATTCACACAGCAGCATTGGCATTAAGGAAACCAATTCTCAGGCCTGGAGGATCCATGGTTTGCAAACCGGCTGAACTGATTTTGCTGCATTACTGCAGCTCTGTGTCCCCAGATGCCAGTGAGGACACGTTAGTGCTGCCCAAAATGTGTCACACCAAGCCCCCCAGCCCAGCAGGGGCCAGGCTCCTTTGGTCAGGTAACAGCCTTTGGTTATTGCCACACCTGGACAAGGTCTGAGAGGAGACAATTCATGTTGTCTTCCTCCCTGCAGCAGTTCCTGAAGTGCTCTGCAGTTCGGCACAGAGGGACTTACCCTGACAGTGCAAGTCACCTTCTCCCCGGCCATGACATATCCCATGTCCAGCACCCCTTCCACGGAGCAGACCGTGCCTGGCACCACCCCGTGCCCAGAGAGGCTCAGGCTGAGGTTGGAATTTGCCACTCGGATGTCCAGAGTCTCAAAGAACTGCCAGGAGCAACATCTGGGTTATTCCACCTGCTGAAGGAACCCCCCCAACCCTCCAACTGACCCCTCCCACAAAGGGGCCATTGCAGAGCTCCAGGGTTTAGTGCACGGACAAGATGCAGTGTTGGGAGGGGCAGCAAAGGTTTGCTCCTCACCGAGAGTCTCTTCCCAGCTGGCAACTCGTGTGTGTGACACACCCCTCACATCTCTGGCCCCTTTGCCCCACTGCTGTGGTCTCTCCTACTCACCCATCTGTCCTCATTTGGACAAAAAGAGATGACGAGGGGTTTGCTTTCACCTGGCTCAAGCATTCCAACTGCTCTGACCAACAGGAAGGGGCCATTGGGATTCAGAGCTGAGAATCCCAGCTAAACCAGTGCAACTCAAGGAAAAAGGTTCATAAAGATTGAGAAAAACACGTAACAACAGATTCTATGTATTGTTTATACATCTTTGGCCTGAAGTAACCATCTATAAGCTTTTGAGCAGTCAGTAACAGAGGAAATGAAGGTGACGCTTTAGTGTCTAAGATTACAGAGAGGCAGATGGGCTCCCAGTCCCACACAAGGATACTCCCACCCTCCCTGGGGAGATGTTCTGCAGGGTAATTCGCTTCATCGTCCTGTGGCCTGTCAGGAATGAAAACATGTCCAGAAGAGATGATGCTCAGTCCTGCCCTCCCATCCCTCCTCCTCACTCCTGCTTCTGCCTGGGCCAGACACTCCCCATCCATGGCTAAGGCACCAAAATTCTTTCAGATTTGGACAGTCACTTGTGGAGCTTCCAATTCCCTGTCTGGGGATCAAGGCTGCTCTTTCATGTGCCTCAGCTGGCCAGACAGACTCCTCATTTTCCACCTAAGTACCCATTTCAGGCTAATTTCTATCCTGACTTTTGAGAATGCAAAACTGTGCTTGGAAGGTCTTCCTGCCAGGCGGAAAACACAAGTTGAATTTCAATGCCATACCTACAGAAACATCACCAAAATGGACCGTGTTGTTCCCGTTATCTGACGTGAGCAGCACAGCAGGGGCCACAGCTGGGCAGTGCAGCTCCAGATACAACGTGTTGTAAGGGCTGGAGAGAGAGGAAAGGGGCCCAGAGAGTAAACGGGCAGAGCTGTGGGATCACACCAAAATGAAAACTACTGCCAGAAATCAGTTCATCTCACTGCCACTACACGGGTATGACACACCACACATGACTCCTGGTGGCTGACTCTGTGCCTCAGCAGGAGGATGAACTATCCAGCTTCAAGTTTTCACACAATTATTCCTTGAGCTGCTTTGATATTCATGTGTTTGATTCTTATCCAACTAGTGGGCTGTGAGCATGAGCTTCTACCACTGAGCTATGAAGTAATCAAGATCAGAAAACAAACTTCTCCCCCAAATGAATAAATTAACAAGCCCACCATTTCCCCCTCACATTTCTGGACCATCCAGTTGCAATACCTGCAGCTTAAGTTCCCAGAGCCCTTCTCTCCAGCAGCAGGTCCACATGCAACAGAGCATGGAATGATGTACTTTTTGAAACTCCCAGTGAAACTCCTCATCAGGGAAGCCTGGGCTGCCCTATAAACATCAGAACTGGAGAATCCAGGAATAAGAATCATCTCAGTGAGTGACAGAGCAAGAAAAACATCCAATAAATATCTACTGAGCTATTTGTGATTATTGTTTCAAAATTGAGTGTAACAAATGGCTGTCAGTAATGGACCAACCCTACAAAGTGGCTTTTGTTGCCAAAAGAGAATAAAAAGTATAAACCCAGATAGCAGATATTATACTAAAGATTGTGAGATCCTCAATACAATTTCCTTTGTTGACTACATCAAGTATTCCAGTCCTTCTGTGTCATTGCAATGACATGGAAACACATAGGATCCCATCCCTCGAGTGCAATATGTGACCAATACTGCTAAAATATGAATTTTATTTTTATGACCTTTACTGAAAGTGTTTAAAAATTACAATTATTGGATTGCAATGAACATGGGATTTTAGTCAACATTACCAATACATCCAGCACAGCCAAATGCCTGGTGCTTCAGTATGTATTTCCTCCCAAATACTTCCAAGCTCCAGATTAGGCAGAAACGTGGCTCTGAGTATCCAGTACCAGCTGCTGCACCCAGGTGCCCCCCTGTGCAGGCAGCACAGGCTGTCAGTGCTCACTCCCACCGAGGGACACACACTGAGCAGGGACCATTTCGAAGGCACATTTCACTGCCAGGGCTCAACACGACCGTGACTAACGGGACGGACGATGCAAACCCTCCAATTAAAAATAGAAATTACTCCATGCTGGGGGTTTGGGCCATCAGATCGTTCTGACAGGTCTGCTCAGAAAGGGTTTATTTGTAGTAGTTTCTCTTGGTCACTAAGTCCAGCTTTTTAGTTGCCTTTTAAATAAACCCTGTGTTGGCTCAGCCCAATTCACGCTCAGCCCCAGCTCCTGCTCTCTGACAGATTCTTTGAAGTCTTCAATCCTTCTGATGCATAAAGGGATTCTTTGCCTCACATGAGAGGGTACAGCTGTGTGGCTCTCAAGCAGCACTAATTTTGGAAACAGCCTCTGCAACACAGCTAAAGCTGCTCCCTCTCCAGTTTGCTTCCTTGTCTACCTACAGGTTTAGTATATTTATTAAACTACTTGTAAAGAGAATGTTGTCTGTGTAGTACAAGATGCTTTTGCTGACTTACTCAGGCTTTAACTCTTCAGGTTTTGGCTTTTCAGAGCTCTTCACAGCAGTCAGGTTTTTCCTGCCTCCATTCTTCCCATTCTTGGGAATGGAAATGCTCAGTTTCTTTCCCTGTCTCTTTCCATCTTTCTTCCCTTTGTCTGTCAGACACTCAGGGGCACCACTGGGAACCTGACCAAGACATGAGTTAACACAGACACAGCCCCTGGCCTGAGGACACAGAGCCAAGGAGGTGACAGAGTGCAAGGAACAAGGGACAGCAGGATTATGGTGATGGCCACAGACAGAGCAGTTTTTACAGACATTTCCAATAACATAAAATGAAGTTAAAATGGACATATTTTACCCCCTCTCCAGAGAAGAGTTCTCCTCTTGGAGCAGATGAGTAACAGTCAGTACCTTAAGGGAATTTTACCTGTGTATCTCAAGATTAAAGACAACCACAGGTGCTCACATAAATTAACTGACCCAAGGGTTGCATATGAAGTCCATGGGTGCTGTAAATCTGCAAGAAGTGGAGACGTTCTTTTCTTTTTAAAGAGTACTGGCAGTTGGCATTTGCAATAAAATCCTCCAGGAACACTTTGGGAATTGTCAGCAGAAAATTAAATTATTGCTCAGTGAACAGGCTACACGTGCAGAGCAAGAGCACAGTCACACCCTCGTCCTTTACGGGCAGGTCTCGTGGGGACCATGAGCTTGGGCTTCATTAATATGCAAATAATTTGATGATAAAAATACCATCCAGAGAAACAAATCTCTGGAAGTGCCAGGCCAGCAGCATGTGCTGTTCTTAGCATTCCTTACTTGTATTCCTGCCTCTGGCACAGCTGCTCTGCTCAGCCTGCGAGCTGCCTCTTCCCTGACGAGCTGCTCCGGCAGCCTCGGGCTGAAGGACACTCGGATGGAGCTTTTCTGGGAATGGGAGAGCACACACAGCAATGGTGGGCACAGCTCAGCCCTCACACCCTCCCAGAGCCCCATGGGAGCACACACAAAACAGCACAACACTCCCAGGAAAGACACTTTCCCCCCAAGTGAGGCAGAGGATCCTCGGGACAAGGTCACTCACAGCTTTTTGGGGAGTCCAGAATGCCACAGTGGGCTGGGTTTACATGGCCAATATTTCTGATATTTAAACATTCTTCAACTAAATCACAGTGACAACGTCGGGGAAATGTGAACACTCCCATAAGGCATTAGCCAGATTCGGTGGTTAACCCTCAGGTCTGATTGAAAACATTATTTCAAACAATACAAAATATTCCAGCTATGCTAATAATAATTGGCTTTTTGAGCTTCATTTGCAAGTGACAGGCTTTGTGGGGATGTGACAACCAAGGACTCGGCAGAACACTTGACCTTTGAAGGGAATTTACCTGCCCAGGCAGCACAGTTCCCACAGAAGGTGTAATTGTGACAGGACAACCCTCTGGCAAGTGGAACTCAAAGGCTGTGGGTCCCACTGGGGCAGGTTCCCCAGTGCCCACCCGAGGGACGGCGTGAGTGAGGCTGTTCCCGCTCATGTGGGCATTGAGCACGTCCAGAGTGGCTTCAGACACACAGTTCAGAGCTGTTGCAGCAAACTGAACCAAGCAATGAGACAATTCAAGAGGTGGGTGGACTCCAACTGCTTTGCATGACAGCTTGAATTGTCTAAAAATAAACACATGATAAATTGTCTCAGCATAAAATAGTGTCTTAATCAGCCCGGAAAATAGGGAGCTAATCCTGTAGTCCCTATTTAAGCAGAATTTCAAGCTTGCAATGGGAATTTTGCCTAAAGATGAACAATAATACTATCTATTTTTAATGCACAATTGGCCAGAGTCCCTGCTTGAATTCTTTCTCTGTGAACTTCTGGAAATATATCCAGTCAAATCAAAGTTTATGCCGTCACTGTTGCAGCAGCATTAGCTTAATGCATGAAGCATTCCTACAAAAAAGAATTCCTTCAGCAATTCTGCTGAAAAAGCAAACAGGGCATTGCAGGCTGAGGTGACCTGGAGCTTGGAAACTGGACAAGGATAAACCTGAGGAGGGAGAGGAAAAGTCATCTCAGTAAAGACAGACATGTAAGCCAAGGATGAAACCAACAGGCACCAAGCAACTCTTGCCAGCTGGAGAATTCCCACCTGCCTCACCTGTCTATCCCAGCCTTTCCTCCCTCAGGCAGGCAGGGCTTTAATTTCTGGAGTAGCTTAACAGTGCAAACCCATTGTGATTTACATTTCCTACTACTCAGTCCCTTTACACACCTGTTAATCTCTGTCGTGCAGGTGAGCTCAAAGCTGTACTCTTGTGCCTTGGTAGCTTTAAAGATTATGTCCAACGTCAGGCTTTCCAGGGGAAGAATAATTCCAAATCCATCATTGGGTTGAACTTCAACAAACTTCAAAATGGCAGGATAAGAAATTACTAGTTAAATTATCTGTTTATTAATAAATTCAAATAAGACATTACTGGTAAAATAAGAAAATTTTGTTATTAAATGTGAAAGTGTCAGGAAAAGAGAAACCTTCTAGAGAGAAGCTTTGGTCTGAGTTAGGGATGAGTCTGCCTGACGTGCAGATTTCTGATCTCAGAGTAACTCAAAGGCATTAAATCCACTAACTCAGACTTCAGGAGAATCCCTTCCCCAGCTTCTTCCCATGTGTGGCAATCACCCTTCTCTAATGTTTATTTACCCTTCATAGACAACTGAATGAAATCTGATAAAAACCTCAGCAGTTCCCCCTGCCTGTGAGAGCTGGTCCCTGTTTGAGGTGCAGATTCCACAGAGACAGGGCCAGTTTAGGATCTACAACTGTACACTGGTTTGTGTTGGAGTTGATGATGATTCAAGAATGTCTCCCCATCACACTTTAGGCTGATCAGGAAACACACACTGTGAGGTAAAGCTTTCACAAAGCTGAAGTTAACAATTTCTTTCAGCTCACTCCTTGATTTTAATCCCCAAACCAGCAGAGAATGCCTGATTAAATGTCAGGTTCCTCTTACTCTGATGCCAATATGCCAAACCACTTCACACTGTGATCATCCTGCTATTATGGAGCTTCAACAGCCAACTTTGTGCAAAAAATACTTCACTAGGCCCAGCCCACACGAAAGCAGCAGCTCCTGTGATTAATTTGGCTTCCACATCAACTTACAGTCAGCCATAAAGTGCCCAGGCTTGGCTCGGGATGATTCCCAAGCTGCAGTTTGGGCATGGCTTTAAAGCCACCCTGCTTTAAAGACAAAGCCTTTGGGCATTTGGGTGCCAGCTGGGCACATCCCTCAGCCTCAGCCACAGCCCAGAGCCTGTTTTGTAAGAGATGCTGAAAGCAAAGTGTACCAGGTGTTCTCTTAGGAGGTTTCTTGGTGTTTTAATAGGAGAGAAGGAGGAAAAGTAAAACCTCTCAGGTGTTCACACTGCTTGGAAAATGCAGAGGGTGTAACACAGGGAGATTTACCCAAACCAGACCAGAACTAACCCAGGTGCTTCCACAGGCAGAAGGGTCCCCCCGGGTTTGCCAGAACCACTCAGGATTTCTTTCCAGTCCCACTGACACATGTTCCCATGATACTGAAATGTGTTCTGACAGCAGAGGAGGAGTGTGTGGGGTAACCACGTACCTCTGGCAGCCCCACAAATCCAAACTCCTGTGGCAAGAGGCATCTGTTTGTTACCATGACATTTGCCTGCACAGCTTCATAGATTGTGCAGTACCCAAAGTTGATTTGTGCTGGAGTGATTTCCAGATCAGAAGTACTGACAATGGCATGGACAGTAAAAGTAACTGTTTTAGCCTGAAACAAATGCAAGAGCACAGGATAAAAACCTCCATCTGTAGGATGTAAGGACTGGATTTAAGTGAAATGTCATCCAAAGGATAACTGCAAGAAAAGTTATTCTGCTCTATTCCTTGACAGTGACGTGTGAGATGAGCACTGACTAGAAAGGATTTAACTGTCTGTGTTGCAAACACATGACAAGAAGAAACTATGAAATCTCTATTAGCACTTTAAGCATCTTTTGCTGTTACCTCAGAACTTCAAGCAGTAAAGAACCAAGCTAAGGTTGGGTACAATCAAGCGAGCCTTCATGGAATAATTTACACCCATTGTCAGTCTGATAACCAGCACCACGAACATCACCTTGTCCAGGATCACTATTGTCACTGGAGCCTCCAGGATTCCTGTTTCTGCACTGAAATATCTCCCTGCATCTTCAGGAAGGGACTGCCTGAAAATCCAAAATACAGTCAGTGTCATTAAAGTATTTTGGCTCTTTTCTCACTAAGGGGAATAATAAACTTTTGATGGATTATTTCTGAACAGAAAGAAAAACAAATCCAAACCTGTTACTTAAGGTCCGAAAGTTTTATTATTCACAATTTTTAATCTTAATCTTAATTTAATCCTCTTCAAATCCTCCTGTGGAGGGAAGTCTAATTAAAATCTTGCATGGAAGATACATGCAAGTATTAAGGAAAATGGAGGAAGAATGGTAGAAGACAATTAGTGACCTATGAAGTCCCACCTTCAAGAAAAGGAGGATTCAGTCACGTCAGGAATGTTCTGGACTTGTCCCAGCTTGCCACTGAGTGGCACCCCCAGGCAATGCCCCAAGCAGGAGTGCAGGGGCTGAAAGGAGGCTGGCAGGGACATCAGATTGGTTGGCGGTACACTCCACAATAACATTGGGGTTTTTGTTTTTAAAGACAGGATTTTGGAGATATAGGATTTTAAGGGAGGTCACAGAGGTCAGCATCCATTTATCCTTTTTTAAAATGCCATCCAGTCATTTACAATTCTGAAAAATTAAAAGCTTGCTCTCTAATCAGAACATAAACCCTTTGCATCTTTGCTGCAGCCCCAGCATGTCCCCAGCCCGGCCAGGCAGGGGTTTACTCTGGACACTGCTGTGAGTGACCAGCCTGTCTGAGGCAGAACCACCTGTACCACAAAGCACAGAGAAGCAAAGGGAACTAATTTGGAGCCCAGCAGTGCCTGGTTGCTGACCAGGTTAGGAATTTCTAAGGAATATGCAGGTTTTCTGCAGGTGAAGGATCTTGGTCTCACAAGCTCCATTTCAGAGCTTCAAGCCAAGACAATACAAACTTGGAGCATTTTTAGCTCTGCTGCTCTATTTATAGTGACTCACAGCACCACTGTGAGTTGTTTCCTGTTCTTAGGTCTCCACAGTGCTCATGTTCTACTACTACTCATGGAATTACATGCAATTCTTTAATGTATTGCTAAAGAAAGGTAATGAATAACAATAACACCCCCTCAGTCACCATGGTGATCCAAAATCTTGCAATAAGGGTCATGTTCAAAGCTATTGGAAATTTCTTTACAGATGGGAACTGGGGTTAAATACAAAGGAGGAGTACAGCACCAGCTTTCACTTTGTCACGGGACATTGGAGGAGCAGAAGAAATTAATCTATTTCAAAATAATCCAGAGGGGCAACAAATAATTGCAAGTATATGGACACAGGGATGGACTCTTCAATTAGCTGTTGTGCCTTGGGGAAAAGGCCCTGGAATCCCTCAGACAGTTCTCTGAAAATGGCATGGAAGCTGCCTAAAGAGAAAATGTTGGCTTCAAAGCCCCAGAGAGCCGAGTGTTGGATCACCCACCTGAGCGTGCCCGTGCACACAGAGCACTGGGGAGAACCCCCCACGCCCTCCTGGTGTGGCCCCCTGGCATTGCTGAGTGGGGGCTTCTTTTCTCTGGGGTGTTACTTCTCACACAGCTGTTCTATGAATAGAGCTCCTCATGCTAAATCACCGAGGAGGCCCCCACAGAAATGTGTCACTGGCTCAGTCCTTCCCCCCAGCTCGTCGTGCTCCCCACGCACGCGCGTCCCCCCAGCATTAGGTCTTTAACTCATCTGTCCCCTCAAACAGCCAGATACTTATTGTGTGTGTCAGAAATGCCTTAATCTCATCAAATCTCCTTTCTGAAGCTTCCCTGCTTTTTAAAGGAAGATTAAGGTTCTAAATCCAAGCTCTGGTTCATTCCACTCCGAGGGTAACAGTGCTTTACAGCAGATGAAGTTGAGGAACTCAAATATGTCATCGTGTTACAGTTGTTGTAATCTGATGGGATTTGAGATGTTGGGAGAACTGTAAATACTTTTAGTTCTTTGAATACTAACCTGGTGAAAATTTTGAAATCAGTGATTAGACTCTCAACGCAGAACCCAGAAATGCTGAGCACATCAGTGAGAATCCAAAATACATCACTGGGACTAGAAAACCTCCACCAAGGAAGCAGCAGGTTTGCAGCAGCAGTCGATGCCAAAGCTGCTGAAGTATTTGGCTGTACACCAGAATTAACTCTATATTTCATTTAATTTCTATGTGAAAGGAAATGTCCCACTAAATTCTTTAGGATGGCAAAAATGAGGTAAATAAAATTAACAGCGATCAGCGAGAGCTCTTGCATTTAGATTTTTATAAACTGGAATTCTTTGTTTCCTATCACTGAGTTATGTTTGTATATGCAGATGTATCATGAAATGGAGAAGAGAAACTTGCTGGGATAAAGCTTTTAGCATTAGGAGATGTTACATAAAATGTCACGTGAAACTCAAGATCAATACCTTCATCTTTTGGAGAAAAATGTGCATGGGGAGGAGAGATATGGACAGGAAGCCCAGGCATTCTTACCTTAATGAACAAGCACAGGAGTTCTTGTCCAGAAATTATTTAACCAGTGATCCATGAAGTAGCCACCTGCCTCAAGAAGCTCTCTCCTGGCTAAGAATAGCTTCCCACAGAAACGGGAGCAGCCCACCAGGAATGCAACTGCTCAGCTTTTCCCACTGCTGTCACCACGGGAAAGGCATTGCCTGCCACGTATGGGAGCCCAGCTCATTTCCTCCTGGAGCATCTGGCAGCTTTTAGGGGCAGGGATGGGGAGAGCAGCCCTGCACTGACCCACGGTGTGAGGTCCAGCCTGCTGCACAACCGTCTGAGTCCTGGCAGGTTAATGTTTGGGTTGCTGTTGGTTACCTGGGCAGGAACTTGAGCTGAGCGTTGAAGGCTGACTGGGCCTGGATGTAGCCTGTCTTTGGGAGCAGCTCCAGGTGCTTGCTCAGCTCTCTGCACACTTCAAACTTGAATCGCAGCGTGGTCGTGGCTCTGCAAACAGACCAGACGTGCCTGGGTGGCTCTGAGGGCCCCTCAGCAACACTGGGCCCCCACCCTGCACCTCTACATTGTGATCTGGACAGTCCCCAGCTCCCTTTGAAAATGAAGGGCATGGAAAACTGCTACAGCAAGTTCACACAGTTGTGCTCTAAGTACAGAAAACAAGATTTTGGAAGTACTGTAACAAAGCCAGCTGTCCTGCAAACAGCACACACAACTGATCCAAACCGACTTACCAAAGCTCAGCACAGTGCTAAGTCAGGGCAGGGGAGAGGCACAGCCAAGTTATTGTGAAATATCAGCTAATTCTTTGCTCCTAACACACGCTGGCTCTCTCTGGATGAATAGGATGACTGCAGCCCTGGTGACTCCTTTACAGAGATGTGAATTCACAGATCTCTGGTGACCCCTCCTCTGACAGCAGGGATCCTGCAGGGCTGGAAGTCCCAGCGTGGCTGAGCTGGTCCTGCCGGCTCCTCTGCTGAACCTCGGGATCGATCTGTCCCAGGAATGGCATGCTGGAAGCAGGAAACCTCTCCCTGTTTACTGAATCCTGGCCCTGTCACAGCACAGTGACAGCCACGGCCCAGCCCCTGTTTGGAATTTGATGCCTAAGTGCAAAATTGCCGAGCAATTTACAAATATTCCAGCCTGTCATTCTCCTTCCCTGGACTGCTTTCCAAGCTGTCAGGCCAGATGGTCTCCTCTAAATCAACAGCTCCCGCATGTGGGACTGCGAGCCTGCAATGATTTCTGACTGCTGACAATCTAAGAGAATTATATACTACTTCATTAAATCAGTGCAGATTATAACCTGCCAAAGAAATTACTTCTCCAAGTGATTTATACTGAACGGGATTCTGATAAGACACTTTCACCTTTTATGCTGCTCATTTATCCTGCCTGATTACAGGGGTCCATATGACCAGGAACAAAAGCCCAAGAAACCCAGAACAAAAGCAGTACTAAGAAATCTTTTGCAATTCAGCAGAGCCTGCTGGGACATCCCCGTGCCAGAGGGATCTGACCCACCTGAAACCTTCACCTGCCACTTCTGCTGCAGATGACAATGCCACAGACAGTGAGGTACAGGAAGGTTCCAGGAGGAATCCTCCTCCTGGTGCCACAGCAATGTGTCAGCAGCTACTACAGGGAGAAACTTCTCAGGCCACAACAAATGATGCAATCTACCCACTTTTGCAGGATAAAATGTTGACACATGATATTCCTGCACGTGAAATACATGGAATTTCACCCCAGCATAACAGACAGCCTTTCCTAACAGTGGAGAACTGGGTGAAAAATCAAAGCCTTGACTTGCCAAGGTGCCAAGGACAGTGCTCTTAATTTAGTGAAACTTGGCAAAGGATCAGCAGGATTTTTGCCTCAGTTAAGAAGTTTTGCCCTAAGCAATTTGACAGCTTCTATCTTTGGGATCCCCTTGAAATCTTCAGGTTTATTAGGGGAGTTATTCTGCTTCTATACTTTTAAGTTTTATCCCTGGGTTATCTAGACCAAGTAAAATCACTTACATAACAACTTGTGCTTGTCATATCTGTAAGCTGAATTTCTGAGATAACAGCTTTACTCATTTCTTTCCAACTGTGAAGAGTCTCTGCAGTCTGTAATTCTGGTAAGAGGTTTAGCATGGATGCCTTCCACACAACCAATCTCTCCCCCACCCTCCCACAAACCCACCCCAATCCTATTGAAATAGACTCTAAGAAATGCAAATTGTTAAAATAAGAATTCCATAGTGAGTGCATTGGGCAGAGGGAAGACACCCAGCACCTGAAGACAATTAAATGTTCATGTAGCCACTTTAATAGGAAATCTCTGGAAGCCAAGGAGCTGGAACATTCTCTTTATATCACAGTGCAAACAAAACCAGTCCTCAGATACGACTGACTTGGGCTCAGAAACACTCAGGTATTTTCCCCCTGTAAATCAGCATTTGGTCACTCTCTCATCAGAGTTGTCTATCAGTCCAGTGCAGTGTTTAAGGCCCATATGGACCAGGAAAAGCTGCACCCTTCCCATTTTAGAGTAAATGCAAAGGGACTGACATGATTTATCCAGCACCATATCCCAAATCTGGAAACACTCTCAGTAAAGCACAGTTGGCAAGGTCCTTCCAGGTCCTAAGTCTCCCAGGGACTTTATTTAAAGGTAAAATAGCCAAGAAACAACAAAATATTATTTTATAAAATGTCCCAACTGAATCAATTATACCCAAAGCACACTTAGTTTTAGACACATTTTTCTCCCTAATGTTTCGGGTGCAAGTTCCACCTGATGAGCTGTGGGGTTGTTATTCCCTGGGGACTTCACAGCTCTGCCACGGGACAGGAGCCACGCAGGGAGTCCGGCAGGAGTGGGAAGGCCTGTATTAACCTGGCCACTCCACGGAATCTGGGCTAGCAGGGCAGCAAAGCCCAGTGTCCAGCAGTGTGGCTTTGTGAGGCTGTGCCCCCAGTGCCAGAGGAGCTCACCTGCTGCGGATGGTGATGCAGTCCTGGTACAGCCGGTCGTACAGACAGATCCGGAGATCCACGCTGGGAGTGGGCACCCAGATGGGCACGTCCACAGACACCCCCACGGCACTGAAGCGCAGCTGGCAGGGCACAAACCACAGGGCAGTTAGTTCTGGGCGTCCCAAATTCTCACTCATCCACACAGAGCTATAAACTACGGCTGAGCAGAATGTTTTATTATTTGTACTGCAACAGGTTCTTTAATGAGGCAGATCTAGAAAAATCCTGAAATATGAGGGTGCCAGCAGGAAAAAGGAATTATGCTTTGGTTTGGATTCTTTGACAAAGAACATGAAGGAAGAGCATCGGCCCGTGAAACTGAAATGTTTAAAGAGCATTTAGCTGGAGTGAATGGGCCCTGCTCCAGGCACTGCTGGGGCTGCAGGAGTTCAGCCAGCACGGAAATGCAGTGAAGGCAGCACAGGGCTGTGCTCCCTGTAGTGCCCCGAGTGCCACAGCAGTGCCCACAGAGCCCAGACCTGGACAAGATGATCCTGGAAGAGAAGGTGCCCACGGGAGCCTCAGCAGGAATCTGCAGCTCCTTCTGCAGACTGAGGGGAGAGCCAAGACTGGCTACTGAGCTGCTGGGGAGTTTGTCTTTATTTTTTGGCAGGTTTCTGTGAACTGTTCCAGGCAGAATTTGGCTTCCAATAAAACTTAGAATCATAATATGCTGAAGTGGTAACTAAAGTTGTCATCTCTTCCAGCTTTCACACATCAGCTTCACTACTGCCTGCTAAATCAATTCTGATGTATCAGAAAGAAAATAGATTACATGCATTGAGAATAGGGGAGAATACTTCCTGGTTTGTTTCCAGGACATGAGGTATTTTCCAATATGGGAATATCAGGATTATTTGCACAGAAATTTAAGAAATCAGCAGGTGTCATAAACATGCTGCAGCAGAAAGAAGGGCATGACTTATAAAGTTACCTCCCATCAAACCACATAACATATAATTCTTGGAAAAAGCACAGACCCAAAGATTTTAAACTCCTTTTCTGCAGTGTTTTGAAGCAAGTCTTGCACAAAATCACTCACTGGTTTGCAGTCTGGGTTGTCAAACACGATCACAAACTCTGCCCTCACGTCCCCGGGGACAGCTGGGACAAACAGCACCGGGAGTTTCACGGAGCTGAAGGGTCCAATGTCCCCCTCCGTAACCTGGACAGCAAGAACATTAGTGAAAGTGTAGAAATACTGCTGAACTGAAGGGGCTGTGTACACCCCTAGCATACACACACTCTACCACAGTCTGTAACTACCCCGAGTGCCCTGTGCACAGAAAGCAGCAGTGGCAGGAGATTGGTTAATGTGGCTCAAGTCTGGTGTTTCCCAGACGTTCTTCCTGCCCCATCTTGTGTGTTGTCACCAGACTTGGTTTAACCACAGAACCACACAGCACAAAAAAGGAGTTAAATTGTGGGAAACGTAAATGTACACAGAATGTTTCAGCTCAAATAAGTCTTTGCAGATCAAAAGAAAGGGGAGATGTGTCCTGTGATTCCATTGTGAAAATGAACTGTGATAGAGTGAGGTCCAGTGGGCTTGAAATGATCATGTCCTTAAACATTTCTCACCAGAGCAACTTATTTGATGTAGGCTTACACTAGAGAAATCATGTTTAGATCTCAGGACATTCATTACCTTTCCAAGCATAATTTCAACTGGTATTTCCTCAGGAGAAAGTTCCACTAAATTATGTGCATTGTCTGTGTCCAGATCTGATCTGATATTTAACACTTCTTGTCCAAGTTGTTCTGGGAAAAAAAAACAAACACAAAACGCTGGATGTTTGCATCAGTTCACTAAAAGAATATGCAACAGAGCAGAATTACATTCATTTGGGACAATATTGCAAATCCAGGAATGTGTAACGGTGATGGGAATGTCTAGAAGGAAATGTCTGTTTGGCCATCCAGCTTTAGTCTAGTCTGGAATTCTGAGGCACCTGAGCCTTTCATTACAGAACAACTGTTAACGTTTCAGTGGGTTAAAGTCTATATTGGAGATGTTACATCAAGGAATGCAAACTCAGATGAAGTGTGAACTGGCTTCAAGTGCAACTGCAGTGGGACAAAGCAATGCAGACAGAAGGACCTGGAATAACCACCCACAACTTTCACATGGAACTTTGATATTCCCAAAATTGGAATGATCAGTATTGGGAAGAAATGCTAAAGAACATAGATAATAAAGAAATTAAGAAAGTCTTTCCTCTACAAGACCGGATTTTATTAAGCACATAGTAAACATTAGGAATGAGATGGAAAATGTCTGAGGAGGTTCATCTTTCTGCTTCCTTGTTCCTAGAATTACAGACTATAAAAATAAACCTGTCATGTGGATTGCTATTCTGAGAAGTGGGGATTCAGTTGCTGAGACAAGGATGATGTTAACAATTTTGCAATTTCTGAAGCTGGTTGGGTTCTGTGTTCTGAGACTGAATTCTTGATCACTAATGAGAAGTGAGGATCTCTGCTGCTTTTGATATAATGGTGTCAGGACATTATTTTTAGTCATTTTCTGTGAGGCAACACACAAAGAAATATAACATTACTACAAGAATGGTGAACTACTTAGTTTACTGAGTAACTCTGCAAACTGAATTGCAGATTTCAGCATGGGAAACTACAGATGGACAGTGCCTGGCCTGGGAAATGCAGGGCCAGTGGTGCAGAGCAGTGCCCTCACCCGTGGCACTGCTGCTCTCAGATCTCTGGGGCTCCTGGGCTGCACAGGGGGTCACCTCCTCCCTGGGCTCAGCACAGCTCCAGAGCTGCTCTCCAGGCCCAGCTGGCACAGGACTGGTGCTCTCCTCCTCCTCAGGGTCACAGGCACTGGAATGGTGAGGGCCCTATTGGAGAGCACAGAGAGGTATTTTCTCCTGTGGGTGTTCCTTCAGTTTGCACCAGCTCCAGTTTTATCAAGCTGCTACAAATCAGACTTGTTCTTCCTTGCAACTGTTCCATGTTATAAATGGAGAAATGTGCTGCACTTTCCAAGAAGTGCACATTCTTTTAGGCCTTTATCAAAGAACAGATTTGATTTTTGCTGGCTGCCCCAAAGATGTGAATAATACAACGGGAGCAGTGCAATAGTGGGTCAGTTATTTTACAATTAACAGAACTAACATTTTTCCAGTGGAAACAAAGGCTCATCTATGTCAAAACTCAGTCTGCTGAAACTAGACTTCTCTTTATCACAGCCTAATTTTACACCAGATAGCATTTTTCTGAAGCCCAGGAGTTGGGACTTTCAATGACTCTGCCAGAATTTCCTCTTTTAACTGAAGTATTTTTTCCTAATTGTCATGGAGAAAATTGAAAAGATGATACAAATTATTAAAATGGTTAAAAAATTAGCATTGTTGGTTTCCCCATTCCTCACAGAATAGTTGATTTTATCTTCTGATATTTGGGTGTAACAGACTACATTTATACCAACCCAACTGAACTAAAGGTTGGACCGGATGATTTTCCAGGTCCCTGCTGACCTGAGCTGCTCTGTGACTCCGTACAACCCCACCACACCTCACAAAGCAGCTTCCACTCATTTAGGAGATGTTTTTGAACCCACCATCCTTCCAGGGGCAGGTTTTACTGTTGCTCTGTGTGTGCTCTTGTCACCTGCTGACGTCTGAACCTTGAATCTTGTTCCCAAAGCCCCGCTGTTTGTCAGGCTGATGGTCTGTGAAATTCTCTCTCCCACCACGTGGCTGCCAAAGTCAATGAGCTCTTTATCTAGAGCCAGCTGTGAGAAGATAAACCATTAATTACTCCTGTCCTACATAGCCAGTAATGTCAATTAAATGAGCACCCGCCTTTTATAATAATAATTATATTATCCACATGCTTAAAGAAGTCACTTACAATGCAGGTCTTGACTGTACATTTCAGTGGGACAGAAAAAGAACCTGTCTGTGCCACAAACATGACTTCTCCTTCCAGACTTTCATTTATCTAGAAAACAACAAGAAAACCCCAAACCCTAAGTAATTCCCAAGGATCCAGCCTATGTAGTGTGATGAAAAATATTTTCATTCATTCTTTGAGTACCATATTAAAATGTATTTTTACTGATTCTGCATCTCCACTTTAAAACCATCCTTGGTAACAGTCTGGCTAACTTGATTATAAATATTTGGAAACTTGTTCTCTTTTGGAGGCATTTTTCCAAAATGGGCCCTCAGAATATACCTTATTACAATTTACCAGAGCTTGAACATGCACACAGTTGTCCATGTACAACAGTAGCTTTTCTAGGATGCAGCTTGTTAACAGGCAGGAAATTTGATTAATGATGGTTTTAATTATACCAGTGATAACAGTATGATTCTCCTCACTGTGCACTTACCATTGGCTTAAAGGTGACCACGAATTCACACGACATTCCAGAAGACATTTTGCCAGGTGGGTCAAAACTATGGAGATAATGAACATAAAACTCCAATTAAAGCTGTGTATCAAACCTCCAGCTTCTGCTCTGGTAACAATGGCAGGTATTTTTAATTTGTTTTGCCCTCACTTGGACTAATTGTCAGAAAATCAGAATGAGTGACAGATTAATGAACCACTCCGGAACCCTGCTGCAGCTGTGATACTCCCTTTTGTTTATTTGTAAACAGTGAGATAAAATTATCAATATAGTTAAACTGAGATTAATTTGCAATCTCCCAACAGTGCTTCATTACATAACCTGCCAGCAGGATTACACGAACAGAGTGATGGGAAAGACCACAGGATTGCAATTTAAGTGCTCTTTGCTCCGAGATTGAGTTCCTTTATTTCATCAGCTTTTTTCCCTTCCTTTGCTGTCCAATTAAATTGTGTTTCTCTCAGCCCAGTTGTTTTCCTTTTTCCCCCAATTCCCTCCCCATCCCATGGAAGAGGGGACTGAGGAGCTGCAGGAATTTAAATTGCTGCAGAATTGGGTTCCAGCTCCTGTTGAGGTAAAAAGGTAAGAAAAGCAACGAGTTTACAGTTAATTTACTTACTGAACACTGATGAAGTCCTTGAGGCACTCACTGATTCCCACCAGCCTGCAGTAATTAACACTGTAGGAGGCATTTGTCAAAATTATCTTCTTTTTGTAGATTTCACCAACATCAAAATCCTTGGAATGCCAAACACACCAGGTGAATGTCACAGACATTGTCACATCCATGGTCTGACTGGGTCAGTAATAGTTTCGTTAACTAACTGCAATCTAAACTGCGCGGGAGTCACCACTTCTCCAAGGACATTATTTTACAGTAATAATGTATTTACAAACCCCATACAAATAACAGTCATGCTGCCCTTCAAAAACCACAGAGCACACTCCTAACGAGGCATTTCATCATCTGCTCACCTTTCTGACAGGATTTAAACTCCCCTAAGGAAAGGAAGTATTTTATAGTTTAGACTCAAGTAGTAAAACTAAGTAGTTTATTTACCCTGATTATAACTTAAGAGATCATTAGTGAAAAAGGAAGGTGGTGTTTCAAATTTCACTAAATGCTTATTAAAGACTGTAACAGAAACTGGATGAAGACACTGGGATATACCTACAGCAGCTGCATCTCTGTAATCCCATGAGGAATGGGCACTGACCTTGAAATGGATGCAGCTTGGCTTGCTGTGGAAAGCACAGCCCTTGTGCTCACGACCAGGCACCATTTGCTTGGGAAAAATTCCAGTTTGGAATTCCTCCATTTCTTTCTCAGACATCTCTTTTCTCGCTGCCCTGATAGCCAGCTGTGTTGGATCCACTTCTTCTTTGGATACCTAATAAGGAACATCCAGAAAAAACACCAGGGCTGTGTGTGATCACAGAATCTGCAGCTCGAAGCAGGAAAGTCTGCAAAAGGAACCTTCCAGTGCCTGGCCCGCCCTTGCCAGGCTCTCTCCAGGTCAAACCCAGCCTCCCAACTCCTACAGGAACAATTTAATTCATTCTCAGCTATCTGTGCTGTAGCTTCTCATCACCCAACACCACAACATCGTGTTTTTGATGGCAGTGTCGGTTTGTCTGCACTTAGAAAGTTTTTTCCCCTCAACTTCTTAAACAAATATTCTGCAAAAAATCAGCTGACTGCACTGGAATGATTCAGTTTTGGTCCAGTGTTTCTTCATGCAAGTATAGGATTATAACATGATTTTTTTTTTACTGATTTTAAAGTGTTTTTAAACTCAAATAATTAAACATAATGTGATGTGTGTCTTCACAGATCTCTGAACTAAGTATTGTTTTCTCTTTAAGAGAACAAACTCCTCCAGAATAGTGTCAAACAGCAATGACTGATGACATTCTCACATATGAATCTCTGCATCTGTGTAGTAACATAAAGGCTGCATTTTAACTCCAAAATAGATAATAATTGGTTTTAAGCAAGGTTCTTTTCTATTTCTAACAAGAGATATCACAACATTTACCTTGTGCAAGTCATATTGCTGGTCCCAAAGTCCTGGGAACTCTGGTTCTAGGAGGGTCTTTTCCTTCTCTTCCTCATCATCTCCACTTTCCCAGAGCACATCCTGGGGTATGTTCTCAGGACTCCCTCCTCCAGGAGCAGTTCCGTCACCAGCCAAGGAACGAGGGGATGGAGAGTGCCGTGACTTGTGTGAAAAAACATAAGTTTGGAAGAGTTACTTCAACAGTAACCAGTTTCTGAGGGGATCTTTTATACAGAAGTGACAGGCCTATAAAGATCAGAGGCCAAAGGTAACACCTTAGGTTGATCCCCTCTTAAAACACTGAATACAGAGAAAATATTGTAATAAAATTTGCTGTATTTCCCTCAAGAAAAGGGAGACGAAGAGACATTAAGAGACCTGATGGGGAAATCACCATCCACTTGTTCTGTACTGCCTGGTGCTTGGTTGGAGCCGGTGCTGTTCACAGACAGAAGAATGCACTGACCTGCCCCTTGAGTGAAAGAATGAAGTCCAAAGCAGCTCGTCCCCAGGCCTTTGCTCACCTGTGCAGGTGTGCAGGGCTCCTCACCGCGTGGCCAGCCCGCTGTTCCCCTCAGTGACGGTGCCTCGGCTGCCTTAGCACGGGACTGACTTTCTCTCTGCTTTTGAGTAGAAGCTTTTTCTTGCAGAATTCGAGACACAATCTCAATTTTTCTTGATTTCTGCAGTTCCCTAAAAGCTCTGTAACCCAAAGTTGTAAGAAGTATTAACCCAACCATGGTTGTTTACTAATTCTGTTATCTACAGCCAGCCTTTAAGCAAAACAGCCAAGTAGGCTGCAGTGGCAATTTGGGTCAAGACACCAGGTCTTGAGACTATTTACATATTTTTGCAGACTAAATACACTCAATGATAGTGTTTTAGAAGGCTAATAGAGACTTTCTGAGGAAAGGCAGAAGGACAATTACTTAGGTATCCAGCTAATGGTACTGAACTGACCTTCCTTGCACTGCTCAAAGAACACTCCCAGAATTTGGTGCTCTGAACAACAGCCCTAGGCCAGAAGCTCAGGTCACACAGGACAGACTGTACAACTGTCCCACACACAGAGTGGCAGAGGGAGTTCACTCCCAGGTCTGTTTTCAGACTCTCATTGAACTCCAGGACATTCCTGCAGGAGCACCAGAAGCAGCTGAGAGTTTGATGTGGATGTGACACTTACCGTTTCTCTTTTTCATGCTTTTGCTGTCGTTTATGGAGGAAAATTTCCTTGACAACATTGCCTCCTTCTGCTAGGATGGCTTCCCTCATTTTCATCTCCTCCTTCTCTGCCTCCAAGGCCTTTGCTTTGTTCAAAATCTGGAGAGTTTGGAGCTTTTCCTATGAAGTCATACAAGCCAGTTACATATTTGATTCAAATAGTAAAGAATATAAAACAGAGAATCTAGTGTTGGTCCCCTTATCCAAGTATGAATTAGCAGTGGGTGACTGAAGTAGAAGCTAAAGGGTTTTTATATTCCCTGTAGTCATGGGGTGCCGAGATGCAGAAAGCTCTTGACTAGGACCAGGCTCCTTCTCTACCTACTCAGCCTTTCCCTTGGAATGAAGGATTCCCTCCATGAAGGAATGTGAAAAGATACAGTTCTAAACAAATCTGTATTAAATTAAGATCATTCCCTCAGATTCCATAGAACATAAATAGAAGAGGAAAGCAGCCTAGCTCAGAAATTCCTAATTTACATTATTTAAATTCTTAAATAACTGTTTTTATTCCGTATGTTTTCTCCATGTGGAGCATTTCTGCACTGGGATCCAAATAACTGGAAATCCTTCTGGCTGAATTTCCAGGGGACTTATTTGTAGCCTGCATTATTTTCCAGAGAGTTCCCTTCCCAGAACAACCAGACTGCTGACAGAATAAACTCCACCAGCAGAAGTGGCAAAACCTGCCCATGCAGATCTCACACTCCAAGAGTTTAACTCTCCCCAGTTTCAAGAGGTTTGGTCAGTGATCTGATCACAAACCATCACAGAGTTCTGCAAGGAAACTGAAATTACTTGCACTAAACCCCAGCAGTCTCACAAGGCAGTGACTTCATTCCCATCCCAGCAGCAGTACCCTGTTGGAAGCGATGCTGGTTTTCAGGGAAAGCACAGCTTGTATCCTTCTCTCCATATGCTCCTGAGTTTTCTCTTCTTCCTTTGCAATTTTTTCACGAATTCTGTAAGCAAAGTAAGAAAGATCTTTCGGGCTCACATCCTGGAAAGTTTTTGGCATTAGAATGTTTAAGCTGACAAGTAGTGATTGCCAATGTCCCCAGCCATTCCTGCTGTAAAGCCCCTGTTCCTGGGACACTGGCTCTGGGTGCAGTGGGACAGTCAGAGACTTTCCAACACAGCTCCAAGTTCCAACAGGCTTTCAAATAGTTTGCCCAACAATCTTAATTTTTTTTTTTTAAATTTGAATATGAAGAATGTGTTCTATGTTACGACATTTACTAGTTGCTAATGTAAAGTAAGAATTCAGGTGTTGCTCACATAATCAAGATTCAAACAATTATGTAGTGAACTTCACACAAGCCCAGCACATGTACCCACACTAAACACAAACCCTAGAAACAACAAAAGTTAGAAATACGTGGGCAGGAATCAAACCTGGGACTGCTCCAGCTAGTACAATGGTGAACTAGAAAAAATTTGTACAACTGATATGTTTGATACATTTGTCAGGAAAAGAAACCTATTTGTTTGTTTGTTCTTCTTAATTATGATCAAATTGCACATGTCATCTAATGAAACACAAACCAGCCCAGAAACAGCACAACTGTTTCAATCATTTTGCAATTAAGCCCTAATGCTTGTATATTAGGATATATTTGTATATAAGTAAAAATAAGTAACAAATGTTCAGTTTCTTTAGTAGCAAAATGGTTCAGCACCACAGTAATTAGATAAACACAAACCTATTAAGAGAACATTTAATTTACCATCAACCAGAGCAGGAGCACAAAGAAGTGGCCAATCAATCCATTTACCTGACAGCAAAATGCTTTTTTACCCCAGTTCTGAGGGGATCTAGAACAGCAGAGGGCAGGTTTCAAACCTGGATTTTAGCCATACTACTTCAAACTGCTTCAGCTAATGACACACACACATTTGTATAATAAAATGCTTCAAATCATTATTAATGCCCACAAGTGGTCAGAGCCCTCTGCATCTCATCAAAAAGAATTGATTCCAGGGAATCTGAAAGCCATACTGGGACAGTGAGTGGTTTTTCTTCTTTCCAAGTCCTCTTCTGCCATGTAAGGTCTGAATGTTTCACCACACTGGACCATGGCACAAGATTTCCAGGTGTAACACAAGATACACCTTGCAGGGAAATCCTTGTTTTCCAAAGACTAAAGTATTGTGGAGCAGAGAATGCACAATGACAGGAAAGGAGTGAAGCCCAACCTTGCTGTGCTTTGCTTCAGGAAGAAGGCTGCTTTTTCATGGTTCCTTTTGGCATCCTCGAGTAATTTTTTCTTTCTTTCTTCATATTCTCTCCGGGCTTTCTCCTCTTTTCTGCAAAACACAGGCAAACCAACAGGACTGAGCCTTGACTCCAGCACAGTGACACCTAAGGGAGGGGCTGGGGAGTTCAGGAATGGAATGAGGACATTAGTCTGTACTCCCATACTGCAGACAAATGGATAAACTTCACAAAAGCTACAGACAAACTACACAGTGTCTGCTTTCTCTCCAGGAAGTGTCAGTGGACTCAGCCATAAGTTCAGAAGGTCCTGGAGGCCAACAGCAATACAGACACATGCACTTAGTCTGACCTAACAAACTTCATTTCCTTCCACACAAGGCACTCACAGTTTTTGTCATTAACAAGTTTATTCTCACAGATCAGAAATCTTTACCTGCACAACTGCAAGTGGCCAACTCTCACTTTAATTCCCTTTCCTTATTGCTGAAGCAACACCCAGCCAAGAAACACAGCACCACCAGTGTTTGAAGCAGCCCATGCCAGCCCCTGCAATGGGAGTGGGCTGCCAACAGCCCAGGAGAGGCAGCACAGTCTGAGTGAGAGGCCCTTACTTCTCCTGGGCCCGGCGCTTCCTTTCTGCTTGCAGGGCTGTTAATTCTTCCTTCCAAACCCGCACTTCCCTCTGCTCCTGGTATTGCATCTGCAGCTCCTCCTCATCCTTCTCGACTTGTGCACGGAGGGTTTCGTATTTCCCCTGCTCACTCTCTATCTGCCACGTCTCCAGCCTTTAAAACAAAATGTTTTCACAGAAATACTGACATTCTTTCACTCACTTAAGGTGATATGTTGAGTAGGGAAGGCTCTGTGGTGAAAATGAACATCTAGACATATTTTGTTTCATTTTATTTAAAATAGATTGTAAACCAAACCCTGTTACTAACACAAGTGTTTCAGACTAAGGCTCATATTTAATAGCATATCCCATTCTAAAGATATCAAAAATATTGGTCAAAAAAAAGGTAAAAAAATAAACCCAAAGGTTCTGTTTCTCATGTTTACCCAGAAGAAAATACGAAAACAAAGAAAAATTAGAAAAACAGCCTTTTGTTCAACACTAAACAGCTTCAGAGACAGGCCATAGTTTTTATTCTTCCATGCTCTGCTGAAGGCATCAGATATGATAGGGATGACTACATTGATCTGTTCTATGTTTTGCTAATCACACAATAAACAAGTGAAGCATTTTACAGCTATTACACAACACTGCAGCAAACACACTGTATCCTGTAACCACTTGGCTAATCCCAGCTAGCAGCTCGTGCCTGTGTTCTGCCTTTGATGGAGTGGCATCAGTAGCTGTACCTCTGGTACCAAAATATAAACACACTCACCTGTTGCCTTCTGCAAAAGGCAGTTTTACTCTGTCTTCTATGACTAAATAATTTGTCATGTGTGAACAATCAATTGCAAGCAGCAATATTAGCTTTGCATAAAAATACACAGTACTGCTAGAATGACTTCCTCATGCTCAATTTCAATCCTTTCCTCTATGCCCTATAAAAACACTGAGAGGCACATCAGGAGTCTGTGCTCGTGCAGAGATCAGTATCACAGGTTTACTTTAGTCCAGCTTATTTTCCATTTAAAATAAGACCTGTTTAGGTCTACAATTTATGCACGACTCCAAATAAAACCAAAACTTCATTTATGCGTGCAAAACTAACTCAGGGGCTGAGCCACAGCAGCCAATTTCCTCAGGAATGAACCTGCAGGTTAAAATTTGCTCTCAAGATGCTTTGCCTTGCAGTCAATGACTGTATTTGCAATTAACTTCTATATTGATTAGTGTTTGGATCCATTCAACAGCATACGAAGAGCGCAATAAAGTTTGACTCCCTTCATGCTCTTTTCTCCCCCTCTCACTCACATGTTTTGTTTTAGTTTCAAAGCAATTATCAACTCCAGCTCCTTCTCCCTCTCCAGTTCCGTGCACAGCCGGCTGCTCATGGCCTGAAGGCGGGACAGGGCTGCGCTGGAAACGTACAAAGAAACAATCAGAAAGAAACTGAAACTAATAAAGGTGAAAAACCCCTGCACATGACTATATTCAACATAAACTCCCATCCTCTAAATGAAAATTGGATCTTCTACCTGCAGTTCTCCTCTAACTTCAGCATTTCTGTATTGGCATTGGTAGTGCTAATGGCAGCCAGGATTTCCATTATTGCTGAAACATGATGCCTTTGAGCTTTTTAAGCCAGAAATCTATCAAATCTTCTTACTCCACTAGTCACTGGTAAATGCAAGAGATTGGGAGGATTGCTAATTTTTACATATCTAAACTTCCCAACGTGACCCATGATAAGGACAAACATTCCACACTGCTTTTCTGTCTTTGCTGGGTTTTGTTCCTGTCTCTGAGATCCCACTTGCACCATCCCAGGAGGATCATTTACATTCAACTCATCAGTTCTGTTGAAGCAGCTCTTCCCTCCTGGCAGTTCACCTGCCTTTCTCCCTCTCGCTCGTCGACGCACTAACCTGGAGATTAGCCCAGGTTATAAATGCAGCTGCGAAGTTTGGTCACAATACTCGGGTTCCTGGTACACAAGCCACCCACTGCTTTCTATTTAAACCAAATGTGAAGAGTACAGTAAATTGCCTCCCACTTGAGGGAGCAGCACAAGTGTTTCAGAGCAGCTCCTGTATGCAGAGCTACTCCTGAAAGGCATTCCTGCCTTCCACAACACAATGGGAAAAAGAAATGGTGCATATATATGGATGTGTATATATATATATAAAAATCCTGACTGAATTGTCAGCAGAAGCAAAGCCATGACCAAAGAACTGTCACAGCACCTTGATTTATCAGACTGAATAGGAGATTGAAACCCTGATAGATACAAGTGACAGCAGTGGGCTAAGCTGATTTAATACCTGTTATATTTTAAAATATGCCTCTTTCCTATCCATTCCCAAGTTTCCACCTCTTTCTGCACTGATCCCATTAATTGCACCCAGATGAACACAGTGGATGCCTGTAATCCTTGGTATCCAGAAATACTCTCTACCTACACGTTGCCAGCCTCCTCCTCTTTCTCTATTTCCATGTCTACATGATCCAGCTGCTTTGCCAGCATCTTGATCCGCAGTCGACAGGCACTCAGCTTGTGTCTGCAGGAAACAAACAGAGCAGTTATATTTTCTAAGTTCTTTACTCTCTCCAGTGAAACTCTTCCTTCTGAGGGCAAGATTCACAGCTAGGATTCCTAAAGGAATAGTTTATAGTCCTATAAACTGTAATATTTATAACTGATACAGTATCCCAGCATTGTTGGTGGTGTGTGCTGATGGATTATGTTCAGTTAAACACTAACCTGGTTTTTTGGGCCACCAGTTCCTTTTCCTTGACTATGTCATCAAGCAATTTTAGGTTCCTCTGTATGCCTGATATGCGAATTCTATCTGCAGACTGCATAGCCTGAACGTTGTCCATGTCACCCAAAGAGTGCTCCAAGCTTTCCCTTGGAATTCAAACACACAATTAACAATGAAACATAATGAGAAATTGAAAACTTATGTGGAGTTTGTCCATCATCCTTCCATCCCTGTTTTCTGTTTTATTCTGGCAGAACTATTACAAATTTGACCAGAAGTTTGCATGCAGGCACTTAAGAATTTCTGAACTTGGATATCTAATGCTGAACATTTATACCCTCATTTAATGCATTAATTACATGGTTTTGTGTTGAAATGCCTGCGGCTCCTCTTGATCCCACCTAGGGTTTGTAATTCTAGTGCTCCTGAACAACAGTTTAAAACTTTAATGGGAACATTCTAAAATGGTTTGAAATGTATTTTATACAGCTGGTCAGTCAACATGACAAAGGAAATTCCTGTTAGAACTGGAACAAGGTATTTACGTGCTGGAATCAGACTGGTCTCCAACATCTTCGGAAGTGTCCTTGTTTCCCATCTTCCCACCAGCAACCAACTTTTCTTCATATTCTAACAGATATTGAAACAACAGCTTAATAAAGAGAATCTGAACTCTAAAATGCAAAGCTCTACATACTTGCTGTCAGAGGTGACATTTTATAACACTACTGCAGTGTATATTAAAAATTCATATGGCCAAACATGCACCTACAAACCAACGCGAGATATTCTCTGCTTCCCATGGAAGGGGCACCAACAGTCCCACGTTTGGGGGGAAATCCCAGACAAGACCAGGGAGGGGGACAGGGAGAAGCTGATATATTGCCACATTCTGGCCAATGATCTAAACATGCTGATCTTACAAGAACTTTAGATTAATGTCAGGGGTTTTGTGAGTTATCAAAACGATTCATCATTTTCACCTTCCCAGTGTTCTTCCACATCCTGGAACTGGCCAGCTGCATCTTCTTCTTTCTCCTCTCCCAGAAGTGATCGAGGAGATATTTGCTGCTCTCTCTCACTGTACCTGATCCCATGACCTTCCATGCTGACAGGTCTTTCCAAACAACTAGGCTAAGAAAGAGAATAACATATTTCATACATCTAATCTTCACTTGCAGCAGTGGCGAGTGTCTCCAGAGGGGAATTCACAGCTCTCACTAAATACCTGATGCATTTGAAATAACTGCATACAACCACACACCTTTGTGCCAGTCACACATTTTGACGATTACCTTCAATAAATCTCTTAGAAAAAAGCAAGGACAATGTCATTTTTTTAAAATAACAATCAGCTTCAGTAATAAAACAAACCTTCCATGCGTATTTTACCCACTTAGGCCACCACTTTACCCACTATGATTAAAAAAAAAGTAACAGTGTAAAGTAAACCGTTCCCAAATGTTGATACAATTCATTAGAATTCAGTGAATTCTGTGTGAGTTATTCCCACANGCGGGGGGCGCTGCGGCGGGGAACACCCCCCTCCTCTGGCGGCGCGGTGGTGCGGCCCGGGCAGGGGTCTGGGGCGGGCTCTCTCCGTCCTGCGCTGCTGGTTCGGAAATGGAAAACAAGAAAATATTCATTAACTCGGGAATTGTCTTCTGTAGGCGCACCGCGGAAGGTGTAAGGGACCAGGCTCCGTCTGGAGCTGGTGCCAGGGACAACTTGCGTTCGGGAATAGGGAATTATGGAAGTAGATAAAGATGATATAAGAAAGCCATTTGTATACTAGAATATATGAATTATTAGTCCATTTATATACTTGATATATCAAGAAAGCCATTTCTATATTAGAATTTATGAATTATCTGACATATAACAGGATGTCTGCAAAGGTGCTTCTGGTCATATAATTAGAGGGGAAAGGNTAACTGCATACAACCACACACCTTTGTGCCAGTCACACATTTTGACGATTACCTTCAATAAATCTCTTAGAAAAAAGCAAGGACAATGTCATTTTTTTAAAATAACAATCAGCTTCAGTAATAAAACAAACCTTCCATGCGTATTTTACCCACTTAGGCCACCACTTTACCCACTATGATTAAAAAAAAAGTAACAGTGTAAAGTAAACCGTTCCCAAATGTTGATACAATTCATTAGAATTCAGTGAATTCTGTGTGAGTTATTCCCACATGGCTGAGCATTTCACGTCTTACAGAGACTTGTACGTGTGATTAATCTGAACGAAGGTGGCTCCGCTTTGAGCGCGTTTATGTGAACCCCGCAGAACTCAAAAACACAAACCCTAAGAGAGTATTTTCTCTGTAAAACACACCCTGGAGCGGAGCGAGCGGACGGAACCGGAGGGAGCAGCTGGAAGCCGCGCGGGGCTCCCACACGGGGCTGCTCGCGGTGCTGGCGGCACCCCGCAGCGGCACCGGCACGGGAGGCGCTGCGGGGCCTCCCCCCGCACCGCAGCCCCGCAAAGCCGCGTGTAAAGCACCCAAAATGATGCCCAAACGCGGCCTCCGGGCCGGGCCGGGCCCGTCCCCACCGCGGCTCNTGCTTCTGGTCATATAATTAGAGGGGAAAGGAGATATATAGATATAACTAACTATTCACTATAGAATCTTTGTAAGCAATCAGAATGCAGCAAAAAGAGAAGAACAGGGTGCCTTGCCAGATGGAATTGTCTAAGTAGAGAAATAGTGAAAAACAAGTGAACAGGGCATCGAGACATAAGGTGGAAAGTTGGCCGTGATGAAGACTACGTTGTGAGACCACCGAAGGGAGGAAGAAATGGAAAATACCCCTGGAGTTCTTCACTGCGCATTCTCCAACAGAAGGACTGATGGAATCAGAAGTGTAAAATGATGTGAACAAAAGAGGCTGTCTATTCATAGTTTCCTGTTTATTAAAGTGCATAAATATATAAGTTTTGTTCTGGAAAGCGAGCAAGTTTAGCGAAATTATTCCTCTCGCTCCCAGTACTGTAAATAACAAACTCCTTCTACTCAAAGATTAGAAAAAGTCTCTGAGTGGTTTTTATTAGCCAAGGTTTTCTGGCATCAAAGGTATGGCTGAAACGGGCCCCCACCACATGGCAGATTCTTTGTGCGCAGAGAGAAGAGGTCATTCTGACCAGGACACGCCGTCTCCCCGCACAGGGGGATGCACCAAACCCAGTCAGAAGGAGAGGCCCCCTTCTCTCATTATGCTAACAAAGTGAGACTCTTGGGACATATAAAAAGCATGATTTTTTGGGGTGGGGGTGAGCTTTTCAGACCCTTGTGGCCGGGGCACCCAGCACGTGCTGAAATAGAAACTTTCCTTTTTCTGCTCAACTTCTTTGTCTCACAGATATTTGTATCTTCACTAAATTGAATAAAAGAGATTTTTCTCACGGGATGAACCCCAGAAATGGTCAACCGGATCAGTAGAAACTATTCAGCACCTGCCTTGCTTGAGTTTATCAGAGAACATGGAGTTGTGTTCTGTTCAAACCACTGGACCTGATCTCAGAAAACTATACAAATAGCCAAGTGCTGTTAATCAAGACTATGTAGACATTTGAATAGAGCAAAATGGCCTTAAGCCAGTGGTTTCTGTAAGCTTCAGTGAGTAGGTCATGAACAGCGAATGCCGAAGAGGTCAAGGTGAAGAAGAGGAATTAAAGACCCCTAGAAATTACTGGAATGACCACCTAATCCTGATGCCACTCAGGTAACCCAAATCAGAGATGTTCCCAGTGGACCTTCAGCTCTACACACATTTATAAATGTTAAGCAAGTTGGTGGCATTATGATTAAAAAACCCCATTACGATTTTAAAAAGTCTCCTATGTGATTTCAGCTGACTTTCTGCAATGCAAAGTCTTGTGGATTTGGCGCAGGAGCACACTCATTTTAGAATACCGAAGGTTTCCAAGTTTCAATCCACAATGAAGCTGTCTTAAATGTCTTTTCAGACATAAGCCCATATTATTCTGACAATAGGATTTCATCACTAGTTACTAATTAAAGGTTATTACAGCAAAAATCATGTACTGCTCATGCTGCCCATTTATAATGTCCCATTCTGAATGGCTCCTCCAGCTTCAGCAGCAACTGCAGGGCTAGAAGTTCCTGCTAACACTTCCATAATCGCTGCAGATGTGACAAAATCACAAAATTATAAGTATTTAGCTGATATCTCAGTCATTTGTATGGTGAAGGTAACTGTCTGAGTTCAAAAAAGGTGTCTCAGCTGGAACACTCTGTTGCTCAGAGGAACCTCCTGGACTGTGTGTTCGATATCGTGAGTTCAGGTACCAGGTTTAGGTTGCCCAGAGAAGCTGTGGGTGCCCCAAGGTGAACTCTAAGGTCCCTTCCAACCCAAACCACTCTGTGACTGTGATTTTAGCCCTAGGCCGGTAATTAACTGAGTTTCCTTTCTGTTCTATTCCTTGTAGTACCTTTAAGAAGTCAAGGACCAGTTCAGGGGATTCAAGGCAGAGCCAGTCCCCATTCTCTCACTCTTGGCGCTCCATGACATGCTGGAGAAATCCATCTATTCAAGGATTCACAGGGATTCAGTTATGAAAACACTGGGACATTATCCACACCAAAATACACCCTGATCTGTACATAGAGACAGATGCATTCTCAGATTTATTTAGTTGAAACTGTTCCTTAATTGTAAGCAATGTTTCTGTCATTGTTAGAGCTGCTATGGGAGCGAGGTCTGGTTTTTGATCCCGGGCATACAAGCACTTGCTGCTAATCTGAGTGTTTATTTCCACTGTTTATTTCCACTCACACTATACAGTATAAATTACTCACAGTGACCAGTTTTTTTGTCCTACACTTATGCTATAGGTCCTCATTCTTGAGAAATATATGGACATTCTTAGCTCTGTCAGTGGTGGAATCTTGATTTTATGGCATCTATTCATATTACATAAAACAAATTACATACAGACATTTGCAGGATTAAAGCTACAAGATGTAGGCTAAAAATATGCAGTGATTAACTGTATAGCTCTCTCTGCAGATTTGGAATAGATATAACTGTGTTAACTCTGAACCTGCCAGTTCCCACACTCCTGGAGTCGGGATGCAAAAGATCCAAGCATGGATTTTCTCCTCAAGAAAACAGTTCAAGAACACCTGGAAATATCACTGATTGTCACTTTCTTGTGATATTTTTATTTGGGGTATTTATTTAGTTACAGTTTACAACTGTTTGGATGATTTTCATAACAACAACAACAAATGGTCATGGTTTTGTGCCAGGAGAATAATTTGTCTCTAGGGAAGGTCAATGTAGATTTTTTATCTCCCATATAGATGGGAGAAGAGGGGACATATCTGCAGTTCCTCTGAAGGAAATTATGGCTCCCCAGGTTCTTATCTCCCAATCCACAAGTCATATCTATCAACTTAAAGCCAGTGGCTCTTTAATCTTTAAGCTCCAGGAAATGTGCAAAAAGGCTTTGGTTGACGCAACTCTTGTAGATTTTTAAGGCTCTGACCCCCAGTGATCAGTCTCGGGGGAAATGGATAATGGAGTGAGCAGGAATAAATGAAAACCCTGCTGCTTTCTTACCATGAGGTTCAATTTAGAGGCATTTCCGTGGAGTTCCTTTGGTGCCACCTCAGGATCAGCTGGAAACGGGGCAGGACTGGGCAGTTCCGTCTGCTGTATGGCTGCATACTGTGCTCCCACGGGTGGTTGGCATTTCTCTCCCGAACGTTTCCAAGGTGACAGCAGCTCATATATGAAGCTTTCTGGCTTCTAGGCAGGAAGACATGCCAATAATGGAATCTGCATTTTGGCAGTGTGGTTCCTATCAATTACATAACACAGCTTCTCTGCCCCTATGGATCAGTGTTGGACTGTAAACAATGGCAAACACTGATTTGTTGGACTGTAAACAATGGCAAACACTGATAAGCATCTTCCCAGTGACTCATCCCTACAGATGTAGGGACAAGGAATGAGAGGGGCATTTGCTATCAGAGCATCTCATGGAGGAATGGTCTAGGATGGCACCAGATGGGAGTGGACCCCTGAAATCAACCCATCTGGCTTAAGCCAGTCATCACAGCCCTGGAACTAGCCCTGGCTAGTGGGGAATTTAATCTCAAATCTGTTGCACAATGGAAAGAAAAGGAGGGCAAAGTGTCTGGCTACACTGTGCTTCATGATTATAAAATTATACAGACTGAGGGAGGAACTGGATGTTCTACAGAACATTTGGGAACAGATAAAAACTAAAATCCTTCAGGTGAAAGGGAAATTAATATTGTGATTTTCCTGGTGCTGATTAAATACAGACACATTTGTGTTGGGGCTGTGGGACATTCATACAGTGCAAGTACAGTACAACCTCTGAAATGAGCTAAATATTCCCACCATGCGATTGCTACTGATATTCCCAAGTCTCATTTATAAAAATAGGCATATGTGTGTAATTTATATATCTGGAGACATTTGGCGATGTTGCCACAACAGTCTTTCACGAGCTGCTTAGGTGGAATCATGGGAGAGGGAAACTAATTAGCCCTGTGGTACATTTTTTGCCTCAAAATTACATGTGACAATATGACATCTTTATTTTGCTGGCAGCAAAACCACCTGTTCTGTTTAGAAAATGATCTGTTAAATATACCAGGTAATGCAGTGCAACTGTAAAGTAAATTGAAATAATGTCCTTTTGATACAGTCTCAAAATCCTGAGGTAATAAATGACTAGGAAAACATGTTATTTGGCCCAAGTGACTGAGCATGTTTCTCCTCAATCCCATCAAATTGTGCCCTCCCATAAATTATTTTATGGAAGCATTTACAAAGTATGTATGACCATGACCAGGGAAAAACCTGTTACATCTTCCAGAAGAAAGATACTTGACAGAGGTTGAAATGTGGGTTTCTGGTTTCAATTATAGTAAAATATACTTCAAAGTTGTGACATTTGCTTACTACTTGAGTAGGGTAAATACTTCAAAAATTAGAAATTGTTAATAGAGTGGTAACAACAACTAATGATAATTATGTTTAAATGACCCTTACTTGTAAAGTTGTCCAGATATGGGTGGAGAACATCAACTTCAGATAGCCTGGGATGGTCAGGAACTACAGAAACGCTGCCCTAAGGGCCACGTTGGTCACTGCTACATTGCTTTGCAAGATCTACTACAGCTTTATGTGTCCAGCAGCAAAGCCCCAGGTTTGCTCTACACTGTGTAGCTCTGACCTGCCAGCCTGGTCCTGCTGGAGCACAGTGTGATCCCACGAAGCCTCCAATGATCCAAGGTCAGACCACAGGATGGGTAATTCCATGGAATCTGGTGCCTGCAGTCGTGGAGTTTGAGGAGAGGCAGGAGTTTAGCACAGTGACAAAAAGGCTTAAGAAATGTTTAGTATCATGGGCCATCTTTTAAAGACTATTTGACAGTTCCGAGCCAGTAGCTAAAGCTAAAGGAAAGCTTTAATTATTTTCAAGAGGATTAGATGAGAAAGATTTGGTGAGCTTATTTATTTTGTTTTGTTTTGATGTTTTAATGGCAATTTTAATTGTTTCTTAATCTATGTTTTAGCAATTTTAATCTGTCATTGATTGTAAAGAGCTTGGGATATTCTGCTAGAGTTGCACCAAATTAAATATATTGTTGATCATTATTATTTTATCCCCTCTCTTCCCTTTGGCAATAGGAGTTATTTATTTTGAGTGGGTGTGCATATATATGTGTATATATATATGTACCAGCCTGTTTTGTTTAAATATGTATTTGTATACAGCACCAACTGAACCCAAGGCTGAATGTCCTTCTTCTGTATAATATGAAAATATAATTAAGGTCAGTCTAGATCAAATGTGATTTATTTATCTGAGAGAAGTTACACATGTATTTTAGGATTGCCACTGTATTTTTGCTTGTGTTAGTGGTCACATTTGTAGCAAGGTCTGTCCCTTCAGAGCATACATTGCCATGATGTGCTTACACCAACACACAAACACACAACACTGACACACTTACACGTGTGTCATCCACACACAAAACACACACAGGCACACTCAGCCCAAATGTACCAGCTGCATCTGGGGATTCTTTGCTGTTTTTACAGGTGTGTGCTGAAGACATAGAAAACTGTTCTTTTCTACTGGTAAATTAGATGACAGTTTTCTGGCCAGAGAAAAACAGCACCAAGGAATTCTCAGTGTAGGTATGTAGCCCGTTGGAACACCAGCCTTAAAAGTGGGGAAATGATGAAAAAATCTCAAATGAAAATATCCCAAAAGTTGTAAATGTGTTCTGCTATACAGAGACAGAACATCATTCTGTTCCATGTGTCACTAGGTAAATTCCATTAGAAATCTTTTGGTTTCCCTCCTCCAAAAAGCAATTTTCATGAAACAATCCAATTCCTTGAGTTTAAATTTGTGTCTTTTGCTCCCTAGTGGGCGTTAGCTGCAGGGATGGCCATGGAAATGGGCAGAGGGAGGAAAATATCAGGAAGAAAATAACCCCCCACATCCTTCTTAGACGTTTATGACATGATCTTATATTTGTTGTATTACATTTGTGTGTGTATTGTGTGCTGTGCATCTCCTCCTGGATCCCACAGGGCTCTTATTCTCCTCACCCACCACCCCTTAGTTGCCGTTTGAAATATTGGTACTAAATAATAATACAGAGTCAAGCAGATGAAAAGACAAACCCCACACTTTACTCCAGGTGCCTCCTTTGGTTTGCTTAAGGTACCTACACGTTCGTTTTCGCTTTATGAATGTAAATTTCTTGAAAATGTCTCCTTTGCACAGTTTCCTTTTGTGGGTTGGTTTTAAAATTGTCATTCGAGATTGAACGGCACCGAGAAGCCGAGGAGGCGGAGGAGGAGAGAAGGAAAGAGCGAATATGGAGGAGAAAACCGAGTTTGACCTGCAAGCAAAGATGCCCCCGAGGTGCCGAGGAGCCGTGGCCGGGCCCCGCCGGCCCCGGGAGCAGCGGAGGTGCCGGCAGCTCCGGCGGTGGAACGGGGACGATGCCGGCGCGGGATGGAGCAGCGCAAGGGCAGCGTCTCAGTGTAGAGAAGCCCCTCGGGAGCCCGAGGCAGAAGTTTGCAGCCCCGGGTGTGCCCATCCCATGGGTACCACCGGCCCGGGACAGCGCTCAAGCGGCGGGGAGGTGGCGGGTTCGCCCCCGGCCCCGCTCCCGGCTGCCCGGAGGGATGCTGGAGGGATGCTGGAGGGATGCTGGAGGCCGGGCTGCAGCTGCGGTGCCCGTGTTGCCGCCGGGATTTGCCGGGGGGGCGGCGGTGCCCGCGGTTCACATGCCCCGAGCGGTGCGGGCACGGCGGCTCCGCATCCCCGGACCGGCCGCCCCTGCCCTCGGAGCTCCTCCTGCTCCTCCCTGGCATGATGCGCGCAGGACATGAGTGGCTCCGGAGCACTCTGAGTTGCTCCCACCCCGCTCCGTGGGATTAATCCATCCTTTCGGGGGTTATTTTCGGCAGGCAGCCTCGCGGGCGGCAGAGCGGCCGGAGGAAGAGCCCGCGGCAGGGGAGGGATGCGGGAGCAGGGCAGCGGGGCCGGGCGGGACTGAGCCGCCCGCAGAGCAGAGCAGGGCAGAGCAGGGCAGGGCAGAGCAGCAGAGCGGAGCAGAGCTGCCCTGCTCCCGTGCCGGGCTGCCCGCATGGCTCCCGGGCACTGTGGAGATTGTGGGGGCTGCTGCTGCTGAGCAACCATCCATCGCTTTAAACTCAGCCTCAACTTAGCGCAGCAGGCAAGGATGGCAACGCCACTGGAGCTTTGGAGCTGCCAGGAGAGCCAGGGAGCCTGGGTTTTGGTCGCCGCTGTCTAATAAATGGGAGTAAAATGGAATTTCTTACCTGGGTTTTTCCTGCCTTGGTTCTACTGTGCACCCAACAGCACAGGTGTATCAGGTAAGAAAATATCATTCTCTCTTAGACTCTGGCCTTGGGCAGCCGTTCTCTTGGCTGGGGTGAGATGTGCCAGGGCTCCCACTTTTGCCCAGGGATGCTTTCTGCACGCACGGGCCGGGACTGCTTTGAATGAGTGTTCAGGAGAAAAGGGCTCTTGATTCAAGAGTTTCTTTAATGTGCCTCCTCTGTTTGGGTTTTTATTTTCTTTCTTCATTTCCTTGCTGAGCATGCACTTTTGCCAACTGAGCAGCAGTTTCTTGGGTTAATCAAGGGCTGTGTTTTTAACAGGATGCCCCTGCAATCGTTTTCCCAGGAGCACTGACTCTAAATTGGGGACAATCACTTTTTGTGAGGCAATGCACATCCCAGCACAGCCTCAGCCCCTCCAGCAGCTCTGTAGGAACCTGCTTGAACATGAAACTTGTCAATAAACCCAGCACAACCAGTGGGGTACGAGCTGGCTAGCTTTGCTCAGGGCCTCCATAGGTACCATTAAAACCTGAAAATACAGCCATGCCTTTCTAATGCGTTCATTAAGTCTGCTGAAGTTAGGATAACAGGAAAAGGCTGTCAGAGATCTCAGGGAAAAAAGCGTTTGGAGAACGCCAACCATTTCTTAAAATAATAAATTGTAAAGAAAGATATATGTTTGCAGCTCTCAGTCCCATTTCCTCCGAAGGTGTTAGCTAGGCAACCAGCGACGGGCTCGATATATTCTCTCCAGATCTGGAGGCTGGATGTGGAGAAAGCTTGCCATGATTACGCAATGAAAATAGAAGGGGGTGTAAAAAAGAACTTGCTGCATGTAAAAACATGCCCACACCCCCCAGAGCAGAGGGGGCTGTGGCATTACAGGGGTCCTACAGCTTCTGCTTCATAGGCATTGTTCATGTCTTCAGAGGAGTGAGTGGAAGAGGCAAAGTGGTAACTGTAGTAAGACTGAACATTGCTTACACTTTTCGGAATTAATCAGTGAGAGCTGATTTTTTCACTGGGGAGAAAAAGGATCTTGCTTAGAGGAAGTGTCAAGTCAACTGCTCTTAGTCAGGACAGACATAATGATTTATTCTGTGACCTTGAATCTGTTATCCAGGGCCAGATCCTGACATCCTCGTGCTCCGAAGCAATCCAGTATTGCAGTGAAGGCAGAGAAAATACTGCTTATGACCTAAGGGCACCAAGATCTTGCCCATGATTTTAATGATCCTGTTTCTCGCTCTGCGCTTGGGCCAGCAATGAGGCTTTGGGTTGAAAAATGATATTTGAGTACAAAAAAGGAAAAAAATTAGAATTTTAAAGAAGAGTCTTCTCAGTCTCTGTTGTCAAGGTCTGCTCCCAGGCACAGCCACTGCCAGGATTTGTGCAACCTATAATTTGTTGGACACATTATTTTATATTTGGATTAATTCCCTGGTTACTTGACTTTCTTCCTCCAGTTACACAATAGTGATGAGTTGTTTGTTAAAAATACATCTCCTTGTGGCAGGGAGTCAGGCAAGGCGAATCCTAACTTCTGAAATTCCAACCATTCAGTTTGTAGTTTTCCAAATATGCCAAAGTGTGAGACATTCCATGGTCAAGGGAAGCTGCTCTGTTTGGCACAACAGTTTTCCAAAGATTCAGGATTTAGTGTGGCTATGGCAGGACATTGTTTAAGCTTGTAAAAAGGCAGTAGCCTTGCTTACATGTGTAATTTGGATCAGTTAAAAGGAACTAGAGCAAAATTTTATTCTTGTATCAGTAAAAATATTTTTGGTACGAGAAGCCTTCATGAAAATCAGTATAATAATGGGCTAAACTGCCATTTTAAGGCTCTGATTTTGTTTTCTAAATGCAATGTGGTTCACAGTTAAAATGACAGAGGCCATCCAAACCCCCTAATTCTCTGCTTGTGAGTTCTGTGCACTGTATATTGACAGGTGTAAGAAAGACATAGTCCAAAAAGGAAGAACATTTTGGTGATTTCGGAATGCAGTGGTAGGACACAGGACTTCCCAAAGGCAAAACTGCCAATGAAAATACTGTGCTGGTTTGGCAGAGGAGGGAAGGGGGACACACACACAGCCTGCTTCCTCAGAGCATTTGGGAATATCCTTCTAGGGTGCTTTAGCTGTGTTTGGAGCAATTTCTCTGTCATGTGTGCTATTTGATTGAAGGGCATGAGCCCAATTCATCCTAAATCAGCACATTTTTTCAGGTAAACTTTTTTAAAAAGTAGTATTTTTTGGTCTGCTCAAGACAGTGGTTAGTGGCAAGAAATTTGGCATTTATATGATTGACAGGTCTTTGGGGTAAAGACTGTGGCTTCCATTATTTCATCAGGGCTTGATATGCTGTGGATGCTGCAATAATAAATGTGCTACAGGGAATGAGATCATCTGCAGAAAGACACTTGAGGAAATATTTCTTCATTTGCATGGGGAAGGAGCACTATTGATGGGAGTTTGGGCATGTATGTCCATACCTTGTAATTCTGTCCTGGAAGAGATTTTAATTCTCTAATTAAAAATAGGTATATCTTTTATATTTAAGATTCTTCTATGTTAAGTGACTTTTATACACTTGCATTTAATTGTCCTTCTCCTGTGTGTCACCCTAAGCCTTTTAGTTCTATTCGTGGAAACAGAGCAGCTTTAACACGTGAATATATGGAAAGAATGGTCCATTTTCTGTAGCTTAAAACTCACAGAGAGGCTTTGATGTTCTGGAGGTTACCATGAATTAAGCCTAATGCTTTTTCAATTACATTTCAAAATACAAAACATATTTACAGTGAGCTTCACTTAGAGTCAGGAATGGCAGATGGGAAGGATACACATACTGCTCTGGATAATCCTGGAGTTTGACAGAGGCCAGATTGTTCTCTGACCTTGCAGGATATTCCTTGTCTTTCCCCCAAGAAAAGGTTTTCTTCAGTGGCAATCAGATCTGGGATATTTGCCCACAGATGCTTCTCTCATAGAAAATGACACATTCTCCATCCCAGTCCTCCAGTCAAACTGGTTTTTCCATCTATCGGGATAAGTGATTCAAATAACAACTATGTCACAGTCCCCAGAAGAATCAGGTTAGGAGATTTAAAGGAGAAACAGAGGATGCAAAAAGTGACTTTCCACATCTCACTGCTCTATGTGTTTGTCAGAAGGTCAGTGCACCCTCCCTGCAAGTGTGACCTCAAATCAGAGTCTCGTTGGGCACTGACTTTAAGGTGCTGCTGAGCTGTTTGCACTGCTCCCAGAGATTTTGGCACTGCTCTGGAAGAGCCCCTTAAAGATGTGCTGTCCAAGCTGATTGATGCTTCTCCTCCAGATCACTCCACATCAGCAGGATGCAACGGTCCTGCAGCACCTGGGAGGAAGATGTCAGCTCAGATAGAAAGGATGTGGGGACACGTGTACTTTTTATTCTAGAACTGATAGTACTTAGCTCTGAAAGAGATGCATTTTTTTGCTCTGTCATTTCACATTCATTGCTTGGAGTTGCTTTCCTCAACCTGTGTCAAGGACAGCTTTATTAGGGAAACCAGAACTCCACAGGTTTGTTCAATTTATCAACGGGATTTCCTTTCCCCTTTGTCTAAAGTGCAAGAGAACTCACTGTAGCTTTCATCATTTAAATAGCAGTAATATGTTTGCTTCTTCTAACAGTGAGCTCCGTTGAGGTTCTCCCAGTGCTTAAACTCCAGATATGAACAGATTCAAATATATTCTCCAAACTATCAGTTTGAAATGAGATGTGTACAGCATCAGAAGGTGGGAGAAAACCCATCTCCTTCACCTTTAGATTTGGGAATGACTTCCAGAGCGATAGGGGTCCACATGACTGTTGCCATTCAGGCAGAGGCTGCCACACTGGCCTGGTGCAGACTGAAGGTAAGCTTTTGAGGAGCCCTTTTACCCCTTGGCTTTGGCAAATCAGTACCTTAATTTTACAAGGTCCTTTTCTTACTGAAACAAGCCTTACAGCAGCTTACATCGGGCAGTGAAGTTGCTGAATCAACTAATGGTAGTTTCCTTTCTTTTCATCCTCGCTGCTTACACTGAAAAGTTAATCTCTTCCAATGCATCTTTTCTATGCTGGTCTTCCTTTTTCAGGTACAATGATGAATAATATTTTAGGCCATGTATAATCCCAAATGCTTGTCAAGGATGAATTAAATTCCCCCACTGTCCTTCCTGTAGCTTTAAAGCACTGGCTCTGGTGTGCACAAGTCTAGAGGAATGGCTCAAAGGAGTTACCACAACATGGTAAATCTAGCCATAAAATTATTTCAGCTGTAATACTTTAATAACCCCCCTGGTATTAAGTGCACATAGCTCCACTAACTTCAGCACATTTGTTACACTGATGATCTGAACCTAAGGCTTTATTAATAATAGAAACAAGATTTATTTTAATTGTGTCATGGATATTTAAGTAAAACTCCCTCTAGATTGTAATCTGCTTAAAACACATGGCAGGCTACAGCCCACGGTTTTTAACCCAACTCTCAGCATTTTAACTTCCTCTGAGCTCCATGGCTTCCCTTAATGCCACTAAAATGGAATCCTGGCACAGGGGAACTGCTGCACACTGAGTGCTGTGTCAAAACAGATGATCAGGCACACGAGAGAGATCACTCCAGGGCACTCACCTTCTGACTGCAGCTCTGTTTGCACAACACTTCCCAGAACTCGGCTGCAGCTTTAGCAACAGGAGTTGAAAAGCACCATCTTCTGTTGAAAAGGCAAAGGGATTTTAGGCAGATATATTTGCTCAAGCGTATTGGAGTTGTTTACTCTAATTAGGAAAAGACATAAAGCATCATCCTGTACCTATAAAAGGAGCTCAGACATTTTACTGATTAGGAACACCATTCCATACCTATGGCTGAGACTTGTAAGTTACAATTAAGTAAGTTTTTAAATAAATTTGCCAAGAGTTAAGAAACTTTAATTTAAGTAAATACTGACAGTTGGATGACTGACAGACCAGCAAATAGAAAAGAGCAGTCTGATAGAAAGAAGTGTTGATATAGTTGATGAGACCCAATAAAGAAGGAAAAAACCTCTGTCAACATTTGTTATAAATCTTCAAAGCCCTTGTCTAAATCATTTATGTTATTCCAATTTATGTAGCTGAAAACATGGCTCTGAGCCTTCCAAGATCCTTGCTCAGAAGAGCTAGAGGAACCTGAGAAATGGCTGGGATAGTCATTTGAGATGAACATACAGCAGTGTGCTCATGGCAAGGAAATATTATAAATGCAATTTAATATATGGTTTTGTTGGGAACTAATGAAGTTTCACTTGGAGCAGCGTCCCTATGCTGGAAGGTCACATAAGCTTTGACAGCTCCGCTAATGCAAGTTTTCAGTGTCTCTGCTGCTCAGAACTTACATTTGTACACTGTAATCCCACAACTCCTTCCTTATATAATTGACTCCATACATGTGAGACAAGGGTTTAATGACCAGGGCAATCAAGGATTTTTCCTTCAGTCCCCTGTGAGAAGAAGAGTTGGGTATTGCAGGATACTCTGCTCCTGTGCTAGCAATAACTGCACGTGCTGAGCTGAATGCCCAGGCTGGCATATTTTGGAAAGAAAAACCATGTGCTTTATGTGGGTCAATGTCACATGAACACTCTAAGAAAGTTATGTAAGTGCCAAGGCAGGGTGCGTTTGTGGTGTATCACTCTGCAGCCTTCCATGGCTGTTCAACCAGTTTCTGCCCTGTTACGGCTCAGATGTCTCTCTCAAATGCCACATCCATTGCTGGGCTCAGGGGAGATGCCAAACCGGGGCTCGGGCAGCTTTGATGCAGTGCTGGCACTCAGGCCCTCTCAAACCACTGGCACTTCTTCCCTTTGCAAACAGCTGTGACAGATGCTGAACCAGCCCCTTGTTTATCTTTTCCTGTCCTCTCAGTCACGATGGGAGCAGGCACAGATCTTCAAATGAATCCTGCCAGCTCAGTTTAAACAGATAATGAAGACAAGATAATCTTGCCTCTGTTTGTAAGAGATGGGGGAATATCCACATAACTGGCTGGACCAGGGCCGAGGGGCTGGCAGCTGCCAGGAGGGGGGAATGGCAACAAGAGCCTGGGCTAAAGTCCTCCAGGAGCAGCAAGAAGCTCATGCCTGGCACCTGAGAGATGGTGTTGCTGGGAAGGGGCTGTGGCACGAGCACAAACCCCACAGCAACACAGCACCTCCCTCTGCCTGCTCCCCAAACTCCAGATGTGCAGTGCCTCCTGTTCTCCCATCACATTTGACAATACCCCAGCCTTCCTGAGCTCAGCTGTTCCACAGTTGACAAGGAGTTGGCACAGCTGCATTTCAGCATCCACAGATGCATTTTAGGCAGTATATAAAGTATCTTGGTTTCCCTCATGCTTTCTGTAAGTTTCTAAATCTATTTTTCCTTTTTTTAGAAAGGAAAAAACTTCTAAAAGTGTGTACTTGTATTTCAGAAAGAGGCCATACTCTTGCTTGAAATATGTTTTGATTTAAACAGAAATATCTGAAATGGTATTCCTGTTTGTAAACATGGGCGAGTTTCAAAACACACTTGTTCTCTTTCCCTAGAGCTATGAGTGACATCGGAGACTACATTGGTTCCAACATTGAAATATCCTGGCTACCCAACCTGGATGATTTAATGAAAGGCTACGCACGGAATTTCAGGCCTGGGATTGGAGGTGAGGCTGGGAGAATAATCAACAATTTGCTTGATTTTTGACAAGAGGCAGACTGTACAACAGCAACACAGGCTTCTGATACAGTTCTTAAATCACTGACATTTAAGATGAAGGAATTTTGTACTACATTAAACGGTGATAATTTCTGCATCTGCTTGAAGTCATGCTGTCTTAAACTAGATAATGTGATCTCCAGAAAGGATTCCGTAATTTTCAGTAGTTGTGATTTTATGTCAGGTCCTTTATCACTGAACTGAGGTGTGCTGTTGGAAATTGAGGTAAAAATCAGGAAAAGATTGAAATCTCTTGCTTTAGGGTAGGTTTTACTTGGAGAGTGTACTTTAAAATGGAAAACACTTTTGTGAACTCACTCCTGAAAGAATTGGCAGTCTCGGGTCATTTGTATTTTGATATGTACGATGGTGATGTCAGTGACCCCATTCAACCCTTTCTCCTCAGGTCCCCCCGTTAACGTTGCTCTGGCAATCGAAGTAGCCAGCATTGACCACATCTCAGAGGTGAACATGGTACGGTATCAGATCCTTTAGTTTTGCTCTGAAAAATGTTCAAAACCAAAAGCTGTGCTGTTCTTTTTTAAGACATACACAACTCTTGCAACATATTTTTTGATAATTTGAGTTTATCCATGATAGAAACATAACAGAAATCCAAATGCTTGGGCCACTCTCTGGTTGACTAGTATAAAAACACTTGTTTGCACTGAAAGCAGATAATGTATTTCTAGGACAGCACAATGATTTTTGGCCAAGTCCCAAGACATTACCATTGTGTTTGCTCAGCATCACTTCTTAATTGGGATTTCTGTTGTCATAGGAATACACCATGACAGTATTTTTGCACCAGAGCTGGCGAGACGACCGTCTGTCTTACAACCACACCAACGAGACTCTGGGCTTAGACAGCCGGTTTGTGGACAAGCTCTGGTTGCCAGATACTTTCATAGTCAATGCCAAGTCTGCCTGGTTCCATGATGTGACTGTGGAAAACAAACTTATCAGGCTCCAGCCAGATGGAGTCATTTTATACAGCATCAGGTGAGTGACAAAGAGAGCAAGAATACTCTACTGTGTGTTAACTTTTGGAACAGACTGTAGAGGAATCACTGTTTTTCTGGGATGGTTTCCTAAAATAATTATTGATTTAAAAAGGAAGAAAATCTCCTATCAGAGGTTCCTTTGCTTTACAAGGGCAATGCTGCCAGGAAGGCCTCTTTGGCAACACCAACACATTTTGCAGTGCAGAGTCACCAGTCACAGTGTCCTCAATGGCAGAGAAGTGTCTCGTAGCTGTTTGGGCACACAGAGCAAAGATTCTGTTCCCCACTCTCCCACTATTTTCTAAGGGAACTGTGAGCCTGATTTAGGCTCAGTTTTCCCATGTCTCAAACAGAGAAAGTAACATTTCCTCACTTTGGAAAAGTGCTGTGGCTGAAACTCAGTAACTGTATTGAAAGCTAATTGTGTGATGTTCTAAAAAATGAATGTACACCTTTGAAATTGTAAGTCCAGAGTCCCCTTAAGGTATTGATAGTGGTCCTGGGGACAGTGAGAGGGGATGGATTGAATCAGAAAATTCCTGTTCATTATCAGAAGTAGCTGAAACGTCCTCTGATGTTAGACAAGTCATTTGACCTTTCTTCAATTCCCTCTGCCTTTGGGTTTCCCACAGACTCAGTGAAGCCAACAGCACAAGGACTTTGAAAATAATTTCCTTCATTACTATGAAGGTTTCAAAGTTTTCCATTCAGTCTTCTGAGTTCTGAGGGAAAAGCTCTACCTGAATGCAACTAACTGGTGTTCACATTGCTTGGAACAGGATTACCTCAACAGTGGCCTGTGACATGGACCTTTCCAAGTACCCAATGGATGAGCAGGAATGCATGTTGGATTTGGAGAGCTGTAAGGGCTGAGTACACCTGTATTTCCTGTAAAGACCTGTGTATATGGTACTGAGGTAGCTGCAGTGAGCTGGGACGGTTCTGCTTTAGTCAAGGAAATGTAAGGGGTGCCTTGAGGTCTAGAACAGGCAGAAATCCCTTCATTCCCTGTGTTGAGCATTAGACTATGGACTTTTCAATACCAGATCAGCTCTGGTCCAATTCGAAACTCTAAGACTTAGTTTAGTGATGATGAGCAATGTACAGTCCTGCTGACAAATGTCTGTAGCTTTGTGCTTGATGTGAAACCTTGTGCAGTTGTGACAGTCATTGGCATTACTGAGGTTTGCATCAAACCCAGTGAGAAGAAGTAGAGAAGCCCACAGGCAAAATGTGATGTGCTATTTTTTCTTTATGAGTAAAAGGAAAAAGAAAGAATTCCCTGCTTTTAATGAAAGCCATTGTGAGTAACCTTTACATAGTTGTTAACTTGCCTTGGCGTTCCTGTATCTGTTACACAAAAATCCAGCAGAATACTGCGTGGATTGGCTTCAATTCATTTGTACTCACAAAAGAGAGTGAAGAATGAATTTATATTTTGTCCTACCTGTAGTTTATCTACGATCAGCATGTAATTCCCATGAGCATTAATATTTCTGAATGCAAATCACCACTGACACAAGCAGGGGCCGCCCAGTCAGTGGCAATGAATCTGGTTTTTAGATCAAGGAGTCTACAGGTCCTGAGAGGCCCAGAGATTTGGGAATAGTAGTTTTTGAGCAGATCCCTATGCCTATTGATGCAAAGTTCTCATTCTCTTTTCTAGCACTGACTTTGTTTTCTAGCCAATTAACCACAATACCACTTTATCCTGTCAAAAATAGCAATCTACAGTTTTACTTATGTAATCACCAAATGCAGAGGCAGCAGAGAGTGCCCCAGCAATCCATTCTCTCTCCCAGCAAGTTCTGCAGGGAGTTTTACTGTGGGGCTGAATGTTTTAATTGAATTGGAGGGGTTTGGGTTCAGTGAAAAAAACAGCCTTTTTTAAATACATGAATGCTTTAGTAGCAAGTTGTTCATTAAAAGCAAAACTAGCAAAGATTGAATACCCATGGATTTGCATATTACAAAAATGCCCTCATACATATCCCCCCTTTCTGTCGTGTCCCTGGTGCCGTGCACCTCTCCCAAACAAAATTCTCCGGGCTTAATCTCAGCATGTTTGGAAGGGGATGGAAATCAGCATAGCAGAGGAGTTAGAGAACTTCCACTATGAGTCCTCTAAGCTCTTAATTTCTCCCTGGAACTTTGTGTTTATTCAGCTCTCTTTTGGCAGATGGCTACTCTTCAGAGGACATCGTGTACCACTGGTCGGAAAACCAGGAGGAGATCCACGGGCTGGATAAGCTGCAGCTCGCTCAGTTCACAATCACCAATTACCAGTTCACAACAGAAATCATGAACTTCAAATCTGGTAACAGAATCTCTCCTCAGTTCAGGGACAGTACATGACTTTTTTCAGCACAGGGACACCTCCTGTATCTATAACAGAAAATCCTTCTCCTTAAATAACTAATTTAAGAACTTGTCAGGTTTCTGATAAGTGTTTTCTTCAGCTTACGCTTGTAAAAAGTGCCATCCTCTGCTGAGCCTCCAGGTAGCCACTGTAGCGTGTGAGCCCTTTAGCTCTCTCTGCCTGACAAAATCCTGTGTGGAGTGGCCAGACAGCACTTGATGAAAAACACTTGAGGTATAGCTCACATTTTCTTGACCTAATTTGCAACTTCAGATCGAGAAAAATTTCCATTAGCCCTGATGTTATGAAGCTTATGACGTACAGTCAGATCAGTCTAATTCTACCCAGTAGAAGTCAGTGGTGTGTATGTCTATCACTGGGCTTATTGCAATGTTTGTACAAGATTGGAGTAATTTCTTTCCTGCTGATTTTTCATCCTCTTTCATGTATTCAGATTCTCATTTATGCTGCACATCTCCTCTAAGCTCTTTTTTTGAGTTTGAAATTAACTTGGCCTTTTAAAAAATCTAAATTTAGTATCTGGAGGACTTTCTACAGCAGATGATAAGACAGTACACATTTTGAAGCAATACTGTTATTTGAGAAGACTCATGATTTTATTTTCAGATCTGGCATTGATATGACCTGAGACAAATCGTTTGACCTATTCTTAGCTGATGAGAGCTGCAGCACCTCGTGCAGGGTTTCTGGAGGCTAATCGAACCCCATTCAAAAGAGCTCTTTATGATCCTTGTCCCAAAGATGCTAAAGCTCCGTGTCACTGTAGGAAATGCCATTTGTGTGTCAGTTTAACTGTAATTCATGCAGCCAGAGTCTTCCCTGCTCTTTTTTCCAGCAGGGCAGTTTCCCAGGCTCAGTCTCCACTTCCACCTGCGGCGGAATCGAGGAGTTTACATCATCCAGTCCTATGTCCCCTCCATCCTCCTGGTGGCCATGTCGTGGGTGTCCTTCTGGATCAGCCAGTCAGCTGTGCCTGCCAGGGTGTCCTTAGGTAAAGCAGATGGCTTGGGGGACTGACAGGGAAGGCAGTGCTCAAGCTGTAATTCCACCCTCTGCTAACCCTCATTTTCCATGAAGGTGCACTTATGACCACTATGTCTGCATTTGCAGAAGAGACTGTCCTTTAGGTTTCCCTCCTGTTTTAATTTCTGTCATGCTATCACAGCAGCTGCCTCAGGAAAGAACAGCAAATAACCACCTAAAAAGGGTTAATAGAAGTTATGACTGTGAGGGAGATGTATGAAAGAACTGATTTGAAGAAACTGGGACAGTGACAAAAATTATTCCTGGAGCTTGTGGATCTGTTTGTCTGAGTAAGGGTTGCCAGTCCAGATGCAGAAGGGTGTGAGGGCTAAGTCTTTGGGTTCTGTTTGTCCTGATCTAGAACAAAACCAAGGATAACCTGTTCAAAGCTGCCTTACACAAATACAGCTTTTTACAAGCTCCCCTGTTTTGAAAATCAGAAGCCGCAGTATTTCTACTGTGAAAATAATGCTCAGTTTTTGATTAGTAAATGTATTCCTGTATAACATCTCAGTAAATATGTTTTCTCTCCTGCTCCCCGGAGGGATAACCACTGTTCTCACGATGACCACGCTGATGGTCAGTGCCCGCTCCTCCCTCCCACGAGCCTCTGCCATCAAGGCACTGGACGTTTACTTCTGGATCTGCTATGTGTTTGTCTTCGCTGCCCTGGTGGAATATGCTTTTGCACACTTCAATGCTGACTACATGAAAAAGCAGAAGAACAAGATAAAGGCGAGAAGGCAGAGTGCAGAGGTCAGTAAGTGTGATACTGGGAATAACTTTGCCAAAGCACTCACCCTGCAGCATGACCTGACACTGCCTTTGCCCCATGTTCCTTGGGAATCTTAGCTAAGACCTTTCACTGCATCTTCTGCAAAATTGCTGTGATGATACTGATTTCTTATCTCTCAGTTTTACAGAAGAAAAACCCTTCAGGAGAGGCAGAAACTCTAATATTCTCCTCTTTCCTTTGCAGATCAACGTGAAGAATGCCATAGTTCTGTTTTCCCTTTCCATAGCTGGTGTGAACCAGGAACTGGCCATTTCCAACAGGCAGCACCGAATCCCCAGAAGCCTGCCTGGCTCCTATGGCACAATAGAAATAGAAACTGGAGAGACCAAACAGCAGCAAGGGATGAAGCTGGATAAAAAGACTGGTCTGAAGTCCCTGTTCAAGCCCATCGATGCCGACACCATTGACATTTATGCCAGAGCTGTGTTCCCAGCAGCCTTCGCAGCAGTCAATGTCATATACTGGGTTGCGTACACAATGTAGACACCGCAAAGGGAAACGAGCTGCAAACTGAACAACACCCACGGATTAAAAAGCCCTTGCTGAAACTGGATAGAGCCATTTCTTCTCAAAATATTTTCCAACGAGCTCAAGGCACATCCAAAGTGAAGAAAGTCCTGCTACCAGTTCCCAGTAAAAGCAGCAACTGATTGCTGATTTGAAAACTGTGCTGTGATTGACCATCCCAGCTCCTTCTTCCTGTAATGCCATGAGACAATTTTTCATATGTACATATTTGTGGCAAAAGTTTAAATCTTAAGTGGCCATGGTTTTCCTCCACTTCAGGGGTTGATCAGTAACGAAGATTTGGCTTTTCACACTCAGATAATTTCCTTTTTTGTAATGAAAGAGTTAATTCCTCACCTCTACACACGAGTGATTTTCTGCATCTGGCCTTCTGGGGGATGGTCTAGGTTTAACAGTAGTGGTACAGTTGGAGTTTTTAATCAGAAAAATCTCACAAACAAAGTAAAAATGAATAGAGGGAAGTGGAGGTTTTTCTTAAAATATTATTTGTCTTGGATAAAGTATTGAAAAAATTCAATGCTCTTAGTCACAGCATGAAATAAAATATAGCACATAAAATTCTACTGAATTGTTAATAATGACTGTATTATATTTCAGATCTAAGCTAACAAAAGTTTAAACACTTAAACACAGAAATGCTGATTAGTTTAAAAGGCCCCAAATAAATGAAAGTGATTTAGAAAGAGAGGAAAAGCTCAGGCTTCCTATGTTGGATTGGGAAAAATTTTAAAGGTGCTTCATAAGGAAGGAACTCGGACTCCATTTTCAGGAAGAACTTTAGAATTTGTTCTGTTGATTTTCAGTGAGATTCTACCATGTGTGCCTCTGAAAATATCCTTTTTGAATCTGTCCCTAAATAGCTGAATGAAGTAAAACCAATAATTCATAACTGGCTTTAAGTTACTCGGTTGCGTTGGATATTTTTGCCATTTTTATTCCAAGGCTGACCTAATCTGTTAGGCCTCTTCAATTCTGTTATTCAGCAGTGAAATTTGGGGGTCCTCATACACACTCCATTCAGGACTGGATCCTCTCACCCAACTGGTGCAAAATAACACTTTGGTCTGTAAATAATTCCAGTGAACTCAGCAAATGAACAGAGTATTCACAACAAACAAGTTTCACGGTTAATCTCTAAAATCTCCACAGTAAATATATTGGAATATGGGTTAAAACAACTGAAATATTGTCAGTGTATGCAGCAAATGTGAGACACTTCAAAAGGGAAACTTATTTTGAAGATTTCGTTGCCTTGAAAGTTTTTTTAAATATAGAGACTGACACAAAAGAAAATACGAAATGAGAGAGGGAGGGAAAGAAGGAAGCAAAGCAAAGGGCTGAAAGCACAGTGGAAGGGAGCATGGGCAGGGATGAAGATGTAGGTAAGAGAAGAATTTTACTGGGACTTGAAGATGGGCATCATGAATGTGGGGACTGACGATTAATAGTTACAATAAGGATGAAAGAAGTATTTGATCCCAGTGGAGCACGTGCACATCCCTCCTGCCTTAACTTATTTATGGCTTGATTTCATATGTCCAGCACTGATTTATGACTTAGAATAAGATTTGTTCAGTGAAGTAAAAGAATGCTTTGAAGAAAAAGTAATGACCTTGAACTGAGCTGTGATAGAAAATATGCTCCATTGTAAGTCAGGTTTAGGTTCACCTCAGTCTTTAGTTTCTGTTGTCATGGAAAAACTGTCGGCCAAGAGTGTGCTGGAAAATTCAAACTGACATCAAGCTATAACTGTCCCACAAAATTCTCGCCAGTCTAACCCTGACTCAGACACCTGAACTCTGCTCCAAGATCTCACCTCCGACTTGTTGGGGAATCTTAGTTAAGAGCTTTCTCCAAAATTGTTGTAATGATACTGATTTCTTTCGTATATCTTTGAGTTTTACAGAAGAAAAACCCTCCAGGAGAGGCAGAAACTCTTATCCTCCAACTGGGTAAGTGCATCCAACTGGTACTTAGGAGGTGATATTTGCCATACTTTCTGAGAATCTCACATACTGAATTAAAGCAAAGTATCACTCCACTTCCACCTTGTCCAGAAAGCTAATGAGAATCTGCATCTCCTTCAATATATCCAGGTAATCAGCCTTCTTCTTCCCCTCCTGCTTCTCCTCTTTCTAATTTATTTTCCTTGCTGTTTGTTCCTGATGTTGATGAAATGCTACGTTACAGAGATACACTATATTTTTTTTCTAAGTGTGTTTTTGGTCACAATCACTTTCTCCCCAGAGAAATCCAACCTCTCCTGCTCTCTTCTGAATCATTCTTACTGTTTTATATAATGATTAAGTGCAGAGCGGAATAAAACCAGCAGAAGCATGACTTTACAATGCCTTCTCCTTACTTGTTGCTTTGTCCATGATCCATCACCACAACAGTGCTTCACCCTCATTGTTCTCTGTTACACTTGCATAAATCAGGAATAATCTTTGGGTTGAAATCAGTGCTGTGAAAGCAGAGTCCAGCCTTTCTGTACCCCGCTGTTTCTCCAGCTATTAGTTTATTATGTTGCCTGTCAGTGTCTTCTGCTAAGAGTGAAATTGTTGACTAAATCCAGCTGAAGAAATATTCGCAGCAAGTTCCTGCAGAGTGTAAATCTTAAGAAAATGATCCATGGTTTTGGAATCGAAATTATTAAAGAGCAGAGAGCAAAGCCTCGACCTAGTCCCTCTAGTGTGCAGTGGCTGGTTATTTAGAGTAATTGGCAAGAAGATATTATAAGAGCAATGTCTAATCTAATTACTTCTGCAGTAATAGTTTGTAACTGTGCACCTGACATAACTCCTTACACTGCAGCCAACTGACTGATCACATGGGGTTATTGGACAAAATTAGTTGCTTCTCCATCTGGGAGACAGCCACAGGCTGCATGTCCTGCTGACTGCTCAGGAAGATTTATTCAGGGAGTTTTGAGTTTTTTTCTGTAGTTTCACTGCAGTTCTTCAAGGTGCACAGCTCAGGGGGACTGATCAAAGGAAAAGGTGGCAGCAATCTCAAAAAACCCCAAAGCCAGGATGCCAGACTATCACAGTGATGTAGACAGAAGCATAAACAGAAGGAAAAGAGTATCTCAGGAGGTTGCAGGCAGTCAGAAGAGTGCCCTGTGAGCTACAGATGGCAAGGTGTCCATCCCAGGAACCAGGTGGTCAGAGCAGAGGGCAGGGATTTTGGTTAATTGCATGAGTAACAGCAGACAAAGCACCTCCATCACCAAGAGTGGGATTTTCTTAAATCTGTTTCCAGAGCCAGAAAACTCAGATGCCATTCAAACTTTTGTGGAGACATTTCAGTACAGGAGTATGGTGAATTGATTGGAGTTTTGCATAAATTTGAATCTTCTATACTTTTGCATGTGATATACTCTTTTTTCATTTAAAATCATCATATTTAAAAATCCTCAGACATTACTACTTTAGATCTATTAACATCTAAAGGCAATTCCCTATTCAACTCTAATCTCACAATGCCCTTAATGAAGTGAAATAAGCCAAATCTGATGTCAGTTGAATGCTGACTTGGGATGAGTTGTACTAGTCCCATAAAAAAAGGTATGTGGCAGATCAGAAGGCACCTGAAAGCATTTGTGTTCCGTTCAGCAATTTATAGTACTGCTCTATGGACTGGCGTGTCTGTGAGAAAAAGAGTGGGAAATGTGTTAATGTAATCATTCTAAATGTGAAGTGTTAATAAAATGTAGATATACAGAAATTGGAGCTTCTATAAACGGACAAAATAGGCATCCCAACTATTGAACTGGAGGATAAAATGCATTAGAAGGGAAATCAAAATAACCCCAGAGATTTCATGCCATAATGACATCCTGCCTATGGAGTGCCCAGGGGCTTGTAAAACTCTCCTCTGGCCTTGCCAGCAGAGGGGGAAGTGGCGTCGTGTGCTCAGGAGAGCTTTCTGGGGGGCACTTCTGTAGGCTGCTGTACTGGTGTTAAGGAATAGCTGTTGCTGCCTCAAGAGGTTGGAAAGAATCAGAAAGCACAAGATGGAAGATGAAGAAGAGCAAGATACTACATGATTTGTGTGGCAGCGAGAGCACTATGAAGAGGTTAAAACACAGAAATGCCTGTCCTGTTTCTGGGTAGCAATGAGAGCATTTATCCCAGTTAAAGCAAAAGCTCTCGCATCAGTTCCTAACCAGTTTGCTAATCCAATAGATAATGTAGCGAAACCAATTTAGCTCAATGAGGCTTCTGCTGTTGGGACAACAAAACACTTAATACGATTGCCCTGATTTGAAATACTCACAGTCATTAACCTAAAAAAGCACTTCCCATTAGGAGGAAAACATCACCCTGTATGTTTGTCTCTGGAGCAGAACAGATAAAGAAAACCTTAATGAAACTTTCTGAGAATATTTTTGCTTGAAAAAAAAGAATAAATCTGAAGCAACTCCCTCCTGCCCTCTTTATTACAGCAGCTTAAACCACTTGCAATGGTTGAAAGGCTGTTTGATATTAAAAATAACACCGTGTGCAATACATGTTACAAACACAGACAGCTAACTGTTCTTAATGAAAACTGAATAAAAATTTGGCAATGAACGTGTGTTTTCGGATGGATTTGGAGCTGAGACGAGAGAGGCACTGTGTCTTAAATAAAATGAATTGGAGGATCTAAGCCCCTCCTTACATAAGGCACCAGGGACCTGCTCCCTCCTTATACCAGCCTTGTGTCACTGCTGTGCCTTTCACAACCTCCTGGAGAGTAAAATCAAATCTGAGGAGACAGTCAAGCCCAGGCTGTCACAAAATATAGCACCAACAGGACTAATCAGATGTTATTGGGAGTTCACTGTTCCATGAAAAGAGTGGTCCAAAAAAGTAAACCCAAATATTCCTCATTTCTGAGACACTGGAAACCTCTGGAAATTTATCCCTTCCTTTAACTCTTGGAATACTTCAATTTCACTTGACCCTCAGTTCTCTTTCCCTTTTTTCCCCACTTGAAAATGAAAAAAAAGGGGAAATTTTCTTTCTCTTTGGCACAAGAACATATTAGGCAAAACCAATGTAATCTTGTCTCACAGGTATGAAAAACAGTGAGAGTAGAAGTTCAGTTTACAAACCTTTGTACCTTCCAACGAGGATTACATAAAAGGCAAGAAACCCAACCCTGTGATAATTAACCAGCACACTCCCACACAAACACACTTGCTCCCTGCTTCATTCTCTTGCACCGCACACTGGTAATCCCTTACTTGCAACAGAGAGAAAAAGATGGTGTAAGGCATTCCTCAAATCCTCCACACTTTTAAAGAAACTCTTCTTCATAATTTTGGCCCAAACATCTTTAATATAGTTACTGGGTAACCTAAATTACTGACAAATACAGGCTGCATTAGTTGCCTTTTGGGTAAGTAATCTGAATGAGAGCAGCACAAATATCACCAAAGTCTCGGTTTTCATCCATGGGGTTACCAGATGGGGCAGGGGAAGGTTTTTCTTTCCACAGTGATGAGTAATTGGCCAGCTTTGGCCAACAGGAACAAGCATAGCTGGAAGGAGCAAAATAATATATAGGCCACTGAGCTATTCCAGTATTACAATCACCACAGCCTTAAGATTAAATAAAGACTGAGTGATGAAATACAGAGTAATCTGTAAAACATCTTGTATAATGCTCCATCCAGGCTGTTCTTCCTTTATTGCTACATTTCTTTCAGCTTTAGACAAATACAAAAGATCTATTTCTGTACATCTTAAACTTCCTATGTTTTTACAGATGTATTTAAGATTATCATACCCTCATCTTTGTGGGGGCAACTTTTACAAATACAAGCTTGTATGCACATATATAGAAAAGACAGGAGGGTTCTATATTTGTTTTTATAAATCACAGTGGACATAGTATTGTAAAATTTAACAGGCTGGAAAAAACAAAAACAAACCCAGAGAAGTTTGGTTTTATTTGCTTTTAAAGATGTATAGCTTGGGCTACCCTTAGATTTCTTTATCCTCCTGGCTAATGAGGTGTCAACAAGTGAGTTAACTTCTGGTTGCTTCTGTCTTATATAAGACAGACAAGTAAGGGAGGTGTTGGCTTAAAATAGTCTTGAAACATTATTCATTTTGTCTATTTTAACATGGGCTGGAAAAACACTAATATTCAAGCCAGCAAGAAAATCTACTAAGAATTACCATGGTGATTTCTGATGTTATATTGGATATATGTTTTACTCCAGTTTATGTTAAAATATATTAATGCTTTGCCTTATTATTTTGATCCAAACTTAGTGGCATTTGGCCCAAATTCATTCCCAATGGACTCAAGGATTTCACTGTCAGTGATTTCACTAGAAACAATATCTTATCTCTTGCTTGGCCAAATAAAAAATAAAAAAAAATAGATTAAGTAGCTGCAGGGCAGCCTGGTTCGTTCTGCTAAAAAGGGATTCTGTGGGGAGGCATTTTCATCCTGGAGTGACACAGAACTGGTTACTCACATTTCACACCTATTTGTAGATAGTAGCCATCTCTTTCAGTTTATCTGCTGTTTAGTTCACAGCCTGAAATTATCATTCTAATTCCCTAAACTCTAAAACCTTGGAAAATTGACAGGTCCTAATACAGCTGAAGATTCTAAGTCACTAATCCTAAATCAAGTACTTACAGGATACCTGTTGTCTTCTGCTGAGGTGAAACTAATACCAACTGGCCCTTGTTTTCAACAATTGTCTTTAAGAACCAGTTGCCACAATGATTTCTTCCTGGGGCATTTAGGAGGGAGTAAAAAGGGAGTTTTTTTGGTCAACCTTGTCAGAAGCAGACAAGTACTTTGCGTCTGATGGCTCAAGCAGTACTTCAGATTAATTTTTTATCATATTTTTTCCCTTTAAACTGACTTTTAAAGGACAGTTCTCAACAGCCTGTAGCAGTGAAATAAAGAACCAGGACTTGGAAGCATTGTCTGTACACCCCTGTGTTCCAGAGACTTGCCTGGGAAGCTCTTGCCATCTGCTGGAAATGTGCAGATATACATCCTTACAGGAATTCTGCTTCAGAGTTACCGCCAGAGACAAGAGTGCCGTGAAATAATGAAGGATGGTGGAAAGCAACACTCTGGATGTTCATAACTTTTAGACATAAACACAACTCAAGAAGGAGGTAACGTGAGACTCCCAGGCTGCAGCAGTTGAAACACCAGCATTAGATTCCTCAATGAATCACCTTCTCCACTGCCATGATAAATCTGTGGCATGATTGGATGCTGAGGTTGAATGTAGAATTACAGACTGATTTTCAAAACAGAACTGAAATATTTGAAAAAAAAGCCCTTTTTTAAAGCCTTCTCTTTCTCAAGTGGATCAGCTCCCCTCATAGTCTGCTTTTCAGAATAAAAGATCTGATCTCAAGAGATAATAATAATTTTTAAAAACCCTAAAATTTTAGTTGAAGTAAATATTTAATTTAAACTTGAAATAAAATAAAATTAAATTACCTATAGGAACCTGTCAGCTCTTCAAATCTAGGTGTAGTAGGCAGCAGCATACAACTTTTCATTAAGGTGAGGGTGGCTTAGTAGAAGATGAAAGTGCAGTGCCTGCCATCTGGAAAAACAGAGGGAAAATAAAAAGCTCAGGAATACACTCAGGATTTACAACTTCTTGTGTTTTCAAACCAGTTACAACCTTGTTATCTAAAGTACAGAGCAAAGCCAACATCCTCTCCAAAAAATGCCATCTGCCCAGAAGTAGAGAGCATCTATTAAGAAATTCAACTGTTTAAACAGTCCTGTAATATAAGAAAATACAAACCAACCCAAAATAAGACTTCTAAAATAACAGCACGAGTACTAAGTGAACAACTACAAAATATCTCTGCAAGATGTAAAAATATTATGGTTCAGATTTTCATCAAGCACTGAAAATGTACCTAAGCTTTTCTCCTTGGTGAGTTGTGCTGGGAAAAAACCAAACCCAAACCCAGGAATAAACCACACAAACCCTCAAATCACAGTTCTGAAGAACCTTTTATCTCCCAATCCAACAGCTCAAGGAGCTGGAGATCAAAGTGTATCTTGACCTGAAAGAATTGTGTTTATAGACATATCTTACATAATGTTCTCTGTTCTAAGCAGAGAAATTTGGAACACATGAAGATTTAAGGGCCAACTTTGAAACCATATTGACAGTTCCCACTAAAGTAAAATTAGCGGTGGCTACGCAATTAATTCAGATTAAAGACTGATAAATGAAGCCATTTGGTGCATTTCCTTGGAGTCAGAGAAAATATCTAGGCTGATGGGAATGAATTTTCCCGCTCTATTTCTATTTAACCTGTGTCAACTATTATTTATTTGTGTTTTGGAAGATTGTAAGAAACACCAAAAGAAGGCTCAGAGCTACACTGCTGCAAACTCCCCAACACACACACACCCCAAACCCCACAAAGATACTGAGAAAGTGTTAAATGGTGCCTGAAAAGAACTTGATGCAGGTGTACACAGGGAACAACAGGAGATTAAGGATTGATTTTTTTTTTTCCGTTTCAAAATAGTGATTATAACAGCTCAATCCAGGCAGCCAGGAAAAAAAATCTAATAGTTGTGACTCCTTTTGGTTTATTTTTTAAATTTAGTGGGTTATATTGCCCACTGGTGGATATAAAGAGAACAAGAAAGTCCCCAACGCAAATCTTTCCCTTGGATAGCTTATTTGCTTGGCAAAGTTTTAAAATACGCACAGAAATCAGCTGCTGGGGCAGGATAAAAGGCATTTCCACTAGAGGACTCTCCGAGTTCACCATCGCAGCCTTCAGAGGAGGAGCAGGCAGAGCTCTGCTCTCCTGCACACGGGGGATGTTCCTGCTTCAGGCACGGCGCGTTCACAGCTTGGAAGAGAAAGATCGAAGGAGCATTAAGGGAGAAGCCCCCAAATCCAGCCCTACAAAGCAAAGGCATTGCCCACCTCACACGCTGGCCCTTGGGACGCTGTGGGTGCTCCAACAGCACCGACACCACAATTCCACAGTCCTTCTGTCCCCACTCCCGTCGGGCCAGTCCAATGCCCGTGTTTTATCCCCTCTGTGTGCTCACCTTGGCTGTGGGCGGCCCCTCCCCAGGCCGGGGGTCCCACTGCTGGGGAGGCAGCTCTGACAGCTCTGGGGGGCACACAGGGCCTGTCCCCTCTCACCTGTCACCTGTCCCCTCTCACCTGTCCCCTCTCACCTGTCCCCTCACACCTGTCACCTGTCCCCTCCGCACCCCTGCCCTCAGCATCTCACCTCACACCTGTCCCCTCAGCACCTGTTCCCTGTCCCCTAGCAATGTCCCTCCCAACATGTCTCCTGTCCCCTCTCACCTGTGGCCCCTCAGCACTGTCCTCCCTCACCTGTCCCCTCACACCTGTCCCCTCACACCTGTGTCCCCTCACACCTGTGTCCCATCACACCTGTGTCCCCTCACACCTGTGTCCCCTCACACCTGTGTCC
>VWZF01006982.1:0-41791 GCA_013396755.1 Sclerurus mexicanus | reverse complement strand
CCGGCCGCTCCTCCGGCCGCTCCTCCGGCCGCTCCTCCGGCCGCCACCGCCGCCGCTCCCCTCCGGCGCCCCGCCGCGAGCCGCGCCGAGTCCGCCGCGAAACTTCTTTGCGGGACTTTGAGCAACTTGAGGCCGCGCCGAGGGGAGCGGCCCCGCGGCGTGTGGGGCGGGACCCCCGCGGGCAGGGCAGGTAGGAGGGCGGGGGGTTCCGCGGGGGAGCCCGGGGAGGTGTCGGAGCTGCCTCGTCCCGAGCGGCGAGTTCGCCCCCCGGGGCTGAGGGGGGACCCTGAGGGGCGAGGGGCCCTTTTGTTACCCCGAGCCTCCCCCTGCATAAAAGGGTCGGTAATTCTGGGCTGTCCCTGTGCCATCCCCGTTCGGGAGGTGTCTGGGTGCGCACAGAGGTGTGCGGGGCGGTAATTTGGAATAAACAGGATGTTTGTCGGCTGCCCATCGTGAAGGTAAGTTGCCCCGTGGAGTTCCTCTCCAGCTTTTCCTGGGTGAATTTGTAACCGATGTTAATTGGCTCCATTCTATGTATATAAAACCTATTTCTAGTTACGCTATTCTTTGGAAGAAAACAGCCAGACGCTGTGTTGATGAATAAGGAAAGATTTCTTTGGAGTATTTTCAGCCGAGAGGGAGCTGTTGGATGTTTTTTTTTAAGAAAGCATCCTCAAACGCTTGAGATATTTCTGTGGAACTAAATTGTACAGGGTATTTTTAACCAATCTCGTTCAATTTCTGTGCAGGTCAATGGTCTTACACATTTTCCTTTTGATTTCTTGCTGTTCCATGTAAAGCTGTTTGTGTTTCTAAAATTTGACACAACTCATTTGTGCAGTAGAGTGTGCATATTCATCAGTATTTGTTTTTTTTTTTTTCTCATGCAGCTGGATTGAGAATCATCTGGAGCAGAAACACGTATTTCACATGTGAAGCTCTTCACTTCAGAATTAGTTATCGGTGTTGAATGAACTTTTTTCTACATATTTATAATTTCATTTAGACTGCTAAATACAGACCATGCCTAGCAGAATGGGCTCAAAAATTGATTTGAACAAAGACTCCATCAGAGTAAAAACACACTACAGCGGGTAAGTCAGCATGTCCTTTCCCCTGTGTTTGCCCTGTCTATTTTTGAAGCATATTGAGCAGGAGTTCACAGTCTGACCTAGTGGTAGAGTAACCAGGCCATTGGTGGATTTGTAATTAATGTCAGATCAGGTAGGTAAACTTCTGAGTTATTAAAATAGCTTCCAGGCTCCTACAGCGTGCTGATCAGGAAGGAAAGGTAATTTATTCTTCTCTCAGAAGGGGGGGAAATGTGCATAACTGACCTGCAGTTATTCTGGGTTGATGGATTATTGATTGCCGTGGTCACAGACAGGTCTAGATCCATCTCCTGCATCCAGATGCAATTGTATTTTATCCTACTTATAATAAAAATGTCATGGTCCTTTATGACTCCTCTCAGTTTTCAGTGGGGTCAGGAAAGTTTTATTACTTCAACATGAAATCTGGATTTTCAGGTATGTTTAATCTAATTGATTTCTTGCCACTGTGAGGACCTTGTAAAATAGTGTTGCTTTGATCTCTCTTGTCTTCCTTCAAGGCCTAGGTTTAAGTAATGTGAGGAGTTAAATATTTGGCCTAAGTAGATCCTTAAATTTGATTGGAAGTATTTAGACTGAACTTGCTGGCATTTGATAAATTACTTGAGTGATCTGTTCCAATGCTTTACTACTAAATAAGTAAATGTTACTACTTCTGTTCTTACACTGTGGTGTAGAAGAATGCTATTCTGAATGGAATGTAATTAGGAAAGTCACTCCACAAATTTTATTGAAAACAAAATGCTCTCCTCTTAAACTTACCTCCCAGGTCAGTGCCAAGTAGTTTGAGGTCCTGAGTTTAGAATTCTAGAGCAATTGTATTAGTTTGGTAATGCCAGTTTTCTCATACATTACTATGAAATTGTATCTAGTTTTACTTTAGCTGGCTTCAGCTTCCAGCTTTGCTACTGACTTTTAATTATTTCCTTATGCTTAGTCATTTGATTTTTATGTCTTCATTTTGCTACCTGTAAATTGAAAGTCTAATAGGATCTGCTAATTTGCAGCTCATTTATCTACAGACTAAACTTTCATATGAAAATTTGCTTAGTAAAAACACTGATAACACTTTTAGTGATGAGAATTCATGTCAGATTTAGGTCTTAAAACGTAGAAATTACCTACTTGAAGGAAAGTGTACTTTACAAGAAATCCATGCAATAGGAGAGCTGCCTTAGCTCTGTAAGGGAAGCCACTATAAACACCAATAGAACTGGGTGTAAATAATTTGGAATAGTTTGCTGGCAAGTAGTGTTGATATAAAGTGAAAGGACTGTGTCCGTGGAACTCGTCTGTGCAGAATTGAGGGAGGTGATAATACTTGTTTTGCTCTTAGAAGTCGTGTAATTATTATGATATTTTACAGTAAACTACTGTAGTTTCTCCTGCAACACTACACTCAGTCATTTCCATTAGCTGTTTAGTCTTTAGTATGTCAGTTTACAAACAGAAGTTCCAAGTACTGTGAATTTTGGGTTTTTTCTAGTGATCAAATTCTGCATGTAAAAACTGCCTGATTTTAGCATTATAACCTGTATAACTGATCATCTCAGTGTCTCCATTCATGTACTGCACTCAGCTTTTGAACACATTTGACAGACTGCAGGGAATCATTGATGCTGGACAGCTTCAGAATTAGGGGCAAGCTCAATCAGTTAGCTGCTAAAATTAAAGTAACAGTACAAATACCGTATTGAAATCCCAGCTGAAAATCTAAGCCTGAGGAAGTTGTAAAACACGAGAGTGTTGAGTGTGTTTCTGGAGTCTGAGTATCTCAGGTATTCGTGTTTCTGGGTGTGACAGAGTTCCTGACATAGCACAGTATAAATAACTGCCTGAGCAGATTGCAAAAGGAAGGCAACTTGTGTAATTCTTATTTTATTATTGCAGTTACTTAGTTTATATGGTTTATACCTGGTTACTTGAGAAGACTTCAATAGATGCAGCCTTGTTTGCGCTGTTACCTTGGCTCTAAGTGGTGACACATTGAATCTGTCAGTGGGAATGATTCTCTGGCTGTAACTGCTCATACGGAACTCACTGGTCATTAGCTCTTCATAGTACTGTGTAGATTCAGTTTCAAACATCTCCTCAAAAAAGCCACGTGGGATTCTTTGGTGTTAAAAAAGGAATGATTTCCACTTACCTGAGCCCTGATTGCCCGATGTGGTTGTAGAGGCATCAAGATTAAGTGCAGTAAATCTCGAAGGAACATGGACATCACGAATACGTTCATTAATTTACCTGTGGGATGGCATCTGTTACAATAATGTTAATGATTCAAGGCTGATTAGTATTTGCCAGCTATAGCTGGAGTTTGTAGTGGGCATAGTAGAGTGTTGTCTTACTGTGTATTTTCAGTTTTTGAACATTATTTAGACACTTTGGAAGTGTCATGGTCCAGTTACCACAGATCTACAGCTGCTTGATTTTATGAGCAGCTTGTGATGGCAGTGCATTGAACAATGAGCTGCGTTTGTTAGTGACCTTGTCTTGGGGCAAGGCATTGCACCAGCCCTCACACACTGCTGTGAGAACCAGTCTGGTCTCTGCCTTCCATAAATGCATAAAACATGACTTCTTTGACAGGGAAATGCTCTTAAACTCAACCTCACCTGACAGCTCTCAGTACTGTAGGTAATACGGGTTTACAGGTTGGCAGGTATGTATGTATTTCTTTTGCTGTTGTTATTATGAAGGATTATTAAGTTGCTGTTCTTTGAGAGCTTTACAAAGTGCAGATTAAAGGTACACTTGAAAAGGCAGCAGTGCTTTTAATCTGAATTTGAAACAGTACAGTTCTTTAAAGTGATTGTATTAGAGCTTTGCTTGTAATTTTTCTCAGCAAAGGCAAAATGGAAAGTTATTAATGCATATAATTTAAAATGTAAGTTGTGGAATTTAAGTTTCTTAGTTCGCTGTAGTACTATTCAACTGCTGGCTGAAAGACATAAGTAGGCAGAATATGTCATAAAACATTGGTTCTAAAGTGACTTGTCACACAGTGTGGAAATAGGAAAATTACCTCAGTCCCGTTGGACAACTTCTGATGTATTTGCTATATTAAACTAAGAGGGGAAAGAGTTACACTTGCCACTAGCCATTAACTACAAAGCTGTCTCCAATTCTCCCGTGGAAGGTTTTGAAGGGAGTGAAATTACTTAAGTTCATTTCCTGTTTGTTATTGCACTTGTTTATTCGTTTGTTTCCCATAGTCAGTCATTTGAAAAATATTTTAAAAATAGGAGAAAGTCTAGTTTGTGTCATCACATTTTGTTCTGCATAATTTTTCTTTTTTTTTTTGATATTTGACCTGCTTTGACTGTAATTTGTGGACTTTGATTATATCAAGACTTATTGTCATAAATGCCTGAGATGCTGATGACATCAGCAGAATTTAGTACTGGGTTCATGTTCTCTAAACACTGTAAAAGTAGATTTTATCTGAATTTTCTTGTCATTACATCTTGTGAGAACTCACCTAATCAAAGCTTCCTCTACCAATATAGTGGATGTGAGGAAAAGCCTACAGTTTAAAAGGATTTTACTTATCTCCTGATGGAAGAAGTACCTGGATAAAAAAATCCTAATTTTTACAAAAGCTTCTGGGCTTTTTTAACAACACTTCAAAGGCTGATAATTATAATAAAGGAACTTGGCTTACCCAAGTAAACATGCATTAAAGATAGGTGATTAACGCAATTATTTCCTCTGTACTAAAGTTTGTTTTTGAAGATAAGTGCTGTGGGATGTAAAGCTGGTGACACAGGGGGAGCGTTTTATATGAGGAATGCTTATTCTGTTAGTGTGATTCTGCAGCTTAGTGTCCATAGATGGAACTGCTGGAATATGCAAACTAATGCAGGTACTTTCTCATAAGCCCTAATGTTTTCATCTCTTTCAGGGACATGCTGATAACAAACCTGGATGCCTCAATGAGCTATGATGAGCTTTGTGACGAAGTGCACGAGATGTGTAACTTGCAGCAGGAACAACCAATTACCCTCAAGTGGATTGATGATGAAGGTATTGGACTGAAATGCTGCTCGGGCATTCTTGCATGGTACAGGGAAGGGGCATTGAGGAAACTTGTATACACCAGTATCATATTGTGGAGTTGCTGTTTGTTTCTAAATATCCAAGTACAGAACCCTGTCTTAGAAAGCAGGGAGGGTGGAGAAATGAGCCTCAAGACATCAGGGTTGATTGCAGCAGCACTTGAGTTCACTCCTCTAGAATGAAGCCTTTGTAGAGCCCTTCTGCCCCTTGTCAAAGCCATGGTCTGCACAACTCCTAGAACTGAACACAGAAAGATGAGAAGACACTGACTTGGTTTGGCTAATGTTTGAAATCGTGTGTTTTGGTTTTTCTAATAGTAGCCTGGACTGCTCTCTTAGCTGAGGAGAGTTTGAAGGAATCAAATTTCTAAGTAATAACTGAGGAAGGAGGTAGCCTGGAGTCAAAGAAGATTCAGTCCTTTTTAAGATAACAAGAAGTAATATCAATTATTTTTAAATTTTACTCTTTATCTTCTGATTACCAAGAAAGACAGAGGCAGCTCTGCTAAGCTCAGTTTTCTAACCTTCCTTTTCATGGTGGTGTAATAAAACGTAACCTGATCAGAAGGGCATGGAGGATAATTACCTTGCCTGTGCTTAGCTGTCTGAACTGCGTGCCTGCTGATAAAGGAAGATTATTGCAGGGAAGAAGAAAACCTCAGGAGTTTAGCACTGGAGGATTTTAAGACATGAGTCCTGCTATCTGTTGCATTGACTTTTTGAGGCTTACTTAAATTAAAACAACAAATCTCTTCAGTTGCAGTTCTAATAAATATATTCCTCTGCTCTTGGTTAAATACAAACCTGTGCAACCCCTTTTCTAATTCCTCTAAGTTGTTAAGTTTCAGCCAATCTGCTCTTTTGGCTGTCCCCAATCCTCCCGGGTTTTGTGAGTTATCCTGTTCCTGCATATGAGTGAGTGTTTCCACTTATTGCCACATGGAATTTAAGTTCATTTGACTGATTGCACAAACAGATGTTCTCTTTGAACTAGCTAACAGCAAACAATTGCCGATGGCTTAATGAATAAAGAAAACCTACCAAGAGCTGAAGAAAACAGATTTTCTGTTGGGCATTTATAGTGTTTTTTTGTTCTTGACAAGATCCAAAATGTTTGAACTATGAATAGCTCACTCATAATTAAGTCCCATAAATATATAGCAAAGATGGATTGTTGATTTGCAGTGCAGATAATTCTTTTGTCTTTCCTGTTGCATTACTGCAGTATTTATAGATCACTAACAGCAGTGGCCTTCAGAGAGGGGTAGATGGGCCCTGGGTAGTTTGTTTTACAAAATACAGAAGTTTTTTAAAAATAAGAAATCAGACTTTTACTTGATTTGATGTGGATGGACACTGGTGTCATCCCTTGGCCTGTGTACCACAAGGTGATGTGTCACACAAGGTGTGCTCAGGAGGGTGGCTGTTCCCAAAGGCGCAGAGGTCAGAGTGCCACCCTTGCTTATTTGCTTGCTCTCAGTGCACTGTGACGTTTAGTACTTTACGTGTGTCTGCTTAAGTGGATTTATGGATTAATTACTGAGTTATAACAAAAATAACCCTCACAAAGTAATACTGATATGTGACCACAGCAGACAGGAAAACGGGGGATCTTGCAGCACATCTAACAAAATACAAAAGTCAATATCCTGTTGCAGACTGAAGTGTAGTTCTACATACTCAGTTTTAATAAAATTGGAAGGAATAATTGTGTTAAGCTTTGCTCCAAGTGCCAGCTTAGTACCAGTTGATTGAAAGAAAGGCAGTCCTTGAGGCTGGTACATTTTCTACTGACTAATTGAAATTCTCCACTGAATTCTTCCAGTCTTAAATCTGCCTGTCCTGCTTTTTTTGTTAGGTGACCCCTGTACCATCTCGTCTCAGATGGAGCTGGAGGAAGCCTTCCGTTTGTATTGCCAGAACAGGGATGAAGGGCTGATTATTCATGGCAAGTATTGCACAGTTCAAGAACCTCTGTGTTTGATAATCCTAACAGCTGCTTAAGTGTGAGGCTGGAGCAACTCCTTTGCCTGTCAAGTAACATTCTTGGTGTAGCTGGTGCCCTGTAGTTTGATGTTGTAAGAGGAAAGCAGAGCCCAAAGCTGAACCTATAGAGCAGACTTTGAGGGGGCTTGGAGTTCTGAGCTGCACAGATTTGTTAATGCTTTACTCCAGTGTAAGATCCTGCCAGTCTGGAACCAAATTTTGATTACATCATTTCTCATGCGGAATTATTTAAAGGCTCCTAGAAACTGTGTAAATATATTCAAGAGTCAAGGAAAAAGGATTACTAAGAATCTTTACCTTAAAAATCCAATGTTTTTGTTTTAGTTTTCCCAAGTATTCCAGAGAAGCCCGGCATGCCTTGTCCAGGAGAAGATAGTGAGTACTGAAAATATTACCAAATTTTAGCTAAATTTTTTGAAGCCATGTGGAAAAGAAATATTCTAATATATTTTCATAGTCCACTGTTAGTCATGTCTGTTTTGTTCTCTTAAAAGAATGTACAATGTTTTATATTTTGTCAACAGAGAAATCGCACAAATCAATGTTGTAGCAGTGTTTTAATGTTTCTGAGGATTAATACTGATTTCCAATAGTTGTTATGTTGGGAGGAAGAGACAACAGGATTTGAGATTCATATTGGAACATGGGCATTTGCTTTTGTGGTTCTTTTGGGTTTTTTAACTTACAGGGAAAAGAAATGATGTGCTGAAGAAGGAGATACAGTCATTTGTAATAGAAAGGTTATTAAACCTCTGTAAAAATAATCCTGTGAAAGGTAGATAAACTTCCAGAGGAAGGACACATAATTGATAAGGTTTACCTGTATTTCAATAGCCTGAGCTGCACAGGGATAAAAGGATTAAATGGCTGTATAGTCACTTTTCATTATAGGGCGATGGCATCAGGACATTAGTTCATATCTTGGTCAGTGTTAAGGCAGGGAATGGGAATAATTGGGTGCCAGAGGTTCCAGGTGATGCTTGGCTGCTCAAAGCAGTGTAAGGAAAAGCTGACTGAGGAACCTGAAGAACCTTTGCTCTTCTCTTTGGAAAATATGAGGAGATAAAGTTAATTGCAGATAAAACAAGTAATGCATACTAGAGAAGAGTACTTGATGGATCAGGATTTAACTGACCGGCTAAAAGTTTGTAGGACAGTGGTAATGGTGAGTATTTTTAATTAGAGAATTAATACTAATGATTTATCCATTGAGAGCTTTCACAAAGATGGGAGTGCAGTGAAACAAATACCAAAATATTACTGTTTCAAATATGGTTTTTCACATTTAAACTACAGTAGATAAAAGGTTAAATGTAAGAACTAGACACGTTGACCAGGTTATTAAAGTTGTCTTTTAGAAAGAAAGAAAAGTAAATGTGCAACTCTATCTGCTGTCCTTTTTCAGCCAATTAGAGAGAAAATAAAGACTTTTCTATGCTGATTAGAAGAGTTAAAGAAATTATCCCTGAGACACCTAATTTAATGAACTCATTAAAGCTGTAGATATTCTGGTAGAAAAGTTTTCTGTGTTAATTTGTTACAAGTTTGAGTTCTCTCAAGCCATGAGATGAGCTACAGAAGCCCCAGCTGAGTGTGGCTCAGCTGACCTGGTTATTGTGTCTGTAGGGTATTTCTCCCTCCATGGTTTTACAGGTCACGTCGAATCATACTCGAGTTGGTTAAAAAGCCTGTTTAGTAGGATGTGCTCAGTAAGGGATTTGTGGTCGGGTTCCTCATGACTTAATTAATTAATTTGCCTCTTTGCATCCGTGGGCCCTGCGTGTAAATTGGATCTTGTGGCCTAGATGTAACTATTCTTTGCAACAGATCTTTTAAATTGTAATTTAACATAAACTAATGCATTACCTGTTGTTGCTTGTTAGCTAAAGGCATAGAGCAAACATCTGCATTGCACTTGGGCTGTATGGAAATGTTATTGATATTGTTGATATCAAGGACTATTTACTTTGTCAGGAGTAAAATACTGTCCTTTGTTCAGAAAATATTCATCATGTTTCAAATTCTTACTTTACCACTGTAGTTATGTTCATAGGAAATCCTTTTAAAAGTGAGAATATTAAGAATTTTTCTAGAGCACCATGTTTGCACTATAAAGGAGCTTATTAGTTTGTCCCAGGTTTTTCCAGAGACAAATGAACAGTGAAGTAGCTGCTCTATCCAAAATAGGCTTCTACTTAAATTAGCAGTGTCTAAGTGTGGACTGTTGGTTTGTTACAGAACTTCAGACAGTTTGAAATGGAGTTTTTAAATAAAACTATTCAATTGTGAAATAATTTCATTTGCAATCCACTGCTCAGACGTGTTCGTATTAGGCCGTGGAGTGACTCTTTCCAGTAGTATGAGATCTTCTGAATTGCAGATTTTTTTGCAGTGAATTTCCATAGAATTGTAGGGTTTTCTTTCCAGCTCCTCCAGAACAACAATGCTGTGGAAGAGTGCAGAAATACATGCTGAATGGTTTGCATTTATGTTGAAATTTAATGATACAGCTGCCAGCTATCCTGAACTTTATTATGTTGATACAGTTTTGAGATTGTACCAGCCAGCAAAGCTTGAAATAAAAGCATGTAACCCATTAATGGAATAAACCATGTGACTAATATTTCAATTCTATTTGCATGACTTAAGAAAAGTTATTTTTGGGCTTGAATAACCTTTCTTCTTATATTGATGTGGTGCTGGCTGAGAGCTAGAATTTGCACAGTCTCCAGCATCTGCACTTGAGTTGTCTCCGGATTCCTTCACCCCTGAATTTTTGCACTTTCCTGTTGGCACCAGCCCCAGATCCTGCTGTAAATGCATGGCTGCTGGTGTACAAACAGCACGTTTGCCCCTCAGCTGCCCTGTGCCCACAGGCTGGGCTGGCAGTGCTGCTCTGCTGAGGTGACAGGATGTCTGAAACCTCTCCCGTCTCTTCCCAGACACTCCATGTGACCCCTGCGGGGCGCTTCCAGCATCTGCTGGACTGGAGCCTTGGGTGCTTGAGCGGTTCTTCCTGACAAAGATGGCAGACTTTAGACCAGTCTTGGATTTACAAATACTTTTAATTTTTCCGTAGATTAGCTGTTCTTGTGGAATTGACATTAAAGGAGGCTGTTGGAGGTGTTTGGTGTGTTCTCTCCTGTTCCCCAAAGCGACACCCTTCGTGATGCCGCGCTGTGGATCGCAGCATCTGATTGGCACTTTTATAACTTAGTTATTGTAGTCTCAGCTTATTTGTGCTGGCAGATCTTGCTGTGATTTATCACTCTTGGTGCTGCAGTGCATTGTGTAACACAGCACGTTGAGCTGAACAATTCCTATCGATTTGTAGGACTTCCCTAACGGAATTGCCGGTTTTATCAGAGAAATGCTTGTTTTGGTGACATCAGCTCCTTGACATCCATGCCATGTTTTAGTTTGTGCCTCAGCTGCTCGCTACAGCCTCTCAAGGGAGCCAGTACCACCCGTGCCTGGATACATGAGGCAGAGATGTGAAAGGGAGAGACGGGGGTAACCAGTCTTCCATTAAATATTTGCTCTTAATGTTCGAGCTGATCCTGCCTATTGTCCTTGGTATCTAATGGTATTCACACAGCGGCATCCGTGGAATAAAGGGAAAATGTTCCATTTCATAGCTACTACATTGTAAAGAATTCCATGCTGAAGAGGCTAAAGAATAGAATCCAGTGAGTAATGCATGCTTTCTCCGTGGGTTCTGTCCCCGCTGTGGGAGCCGGGGCTGTGGCGCGGGCTGTGTGTACGTGTGCTGCAGGAGAGCACAGAATTTACTCAGCATTTCGGGGCTGGTACAGGCGCCCTGCCTGCCTGCCTGCCACCCTCCTTTGCAGCCATGGATTGTTACAAATGCAGACATTCCTGCTGCCTCTGTGCGTAGGGATGTGGCTCCGAGACCTCTCGGAAATGCTGATAAAATTGCATTGAAAGGACTCCTGGGGGATGTGTTTTAGGAGGAAAGGAACGGAAGAGTGAGTGATGCTGCTGCTGCTAATATTGGAGATTAATGAAAGAAATGTATCCAAAAAACCCTGATGGTATGTGCTCAGGGCCTGGTTATTGTAAGATTGCTGATGTAAAGACTAATGATTTAGAACCGTCATTTTCTGAGGCCTTTTTGTTGAATTCTGCTTAGTGAATTGTCATAGATGGATGTTTTTCAATTGTGAAAGACTCGTTTTGCGTTAAGATTTACGTAGTTTCTAATATTGTCAGAATAAACTGTGCTAGTTCACTTCTCCTTAGCAAATAGATCTGTGTATTTGATATTGAAATTCAGCTTGGATTTGGGTAGCTAGTGCTAGCAAATTTTAGCGTTGTTTTGCTGTTGGCTTCATTAAATAGAGGAATGCAGACTAGGAAACCTTTAAATTAATTAACAAAAGAAAATGAACATGTTCTTAATATATAAGTACTTATTAGTGTGACAGTTTTTATTATCCAATGTTTCTGGCTGATTTTGCTGCCTTGTTGTTTTTGGTAATGATTACACTGTGTTGTGCATGTCTCCTGTGGTCTTTGTTTATCTGCTCAGTATTTTAGCATTAGGTGTTTGGACTTCATTTTCCCCCAAGCCATCTTTCTCGAAAATTTCATCACAGCCTTGAGCAAAGGTATCTTAGGAACTTAATTGTTGATATAGGGTTTTTATTTTAGGTACAGACACTGGATTTTGCTTTACGTTCTGCCTGTTACTATGAAATAGCACTAAAAGGCTTCTTGCTGGAGTAGTGTGGCCTGTAAATATTTTTCTAGCTCATAAGGCAGGTTTTTCCCTTCGTTTGTTACTGTATTGGCAGCAGTGATTAGGTTATTCAGAGCACGTGAACCAATTTAATCCCCCAATGAAGAAAGGAACTATTGCCACCATAGAGACTGTTCTGAAGACGTAGATTGGATTGCACTGGATAATTAGGCAATTCTGAATCTCTAGTAACCCTCTCCTGGTTTTTGTAATTGAACTGACGGGGAGGGGGGAATTGTACTATTTCAATGCAAGATATTCTTGCTTAGGGTTTGAAAACAGCTGTGTCATAGTTTCTCAGGAATACCTGAAATCCCTTCCTCTGTCTTAGCTGGGCTCTACGTCTGTGTCATACGTGACAGATTTGAAAAATAGATGGATTGGGAGGCAGCGTAAGTTCCTGAGAACAGAATTGGAGTTGAAGGTCTGTTTTGCTTATAATCATGTAATGGTTTTAATTCTAAAATAATGTCAACATTTTTCTTAGCTGTGAAACATCCAGTAAAGAATAAAAGGCTAGGCCTCCCTTTGGATAATGGATGCATAAAACTATAAAGCACAAGTCTGATTGTGAGTTTTGAGATCTGCCCTTAATTAAAGGTACTGGATGCCTTAGCAGATGTCTATAGACCGATTTGTAAACTATAAAAATAAAATGGAATAAGGAATGCTTGGGCTAGTTTTTAAGGTGTCATAGCAAATAGCCTGTGTTCATTTTTATTTATTCCACACCCCCCTTTAGCTGTTGCTCAGAATGTACTATAATCATGCAGAAAGGATGTCACCTGGTTTTAGAAAACTTCCCTTTGATGTAATGTCTCCTTCCACTCCCTGAGTTATCTCTCCTATTTCCTCATAAGCTGGTAAGTCCACTTTTGATGTAAAAGCATATGGGGTAACTAAAGGGGCAAGGTGATGAAGCTTTTTGTTTTTGTTGAAATTAGTGAACATCTGTGAGCCTGTTAAGCCTTAGTTAGGCCTGTGTGTTTCAGTAGCTTAGAAAAGCGATTTAATTTGTAACCTCCTAAATTATATGGTCATGGTTAATTATATATTATTATACTTGGGTTCTGTGTAATACTTTTTGAAATCAGTTGCTCTAGCGAGCTATGGTTTTGAGCATTTAACTGAGCCACGGAACAGCAGCAGAGGCCTGCAGGGCAGGTAAATGGGCTCTTCAGTGTTGATTTCCTGGATTTCAGAGCTGCTCTGTGAGAAGCCAGATTTTGGGTGAGACTTGAGGTTCTGCTGGTTTGGAATGGAATGGAGAGCACTGGGAGACTCGGGGTGAGAGCAGTTGTGCAGCCACTGAGGGCTTGCTGTGCCACAAGAATGGATGGCAAATAAAGCAAAAGGCAGCAAACTTGAGGCATGCTGGAAGGAGGGCACAGAGAGCCCTGATGGATATCAGGGGGAGTGAGGGGTGAGCAGGCTGTGCAGTTCATCCTCAAACCACACAGGGAAGGCAGGGACTTCCTGCAGAGAGGGAAAACTAGACTCAAGATCAACAAGAAAGTGCCTCATTTGTAATTCTGGAGTTCCACTGCCATTTCTTCTGCATCTGTAAGGGCTTGCCCTTGAATTGTTAGCTGGGGGAATATTTAAAAGGAAACCAGGAACTATTTGAAGGCAATACTTTAAGATTTTAGTATGATCCTCTTGACTTTTCCAATTACATGCTCATAATAATAATGGCATTCCATGCTTCTTCCAATAATTTAGGTTATTTCTTGTGCTTCAGTAAAGCACCACAGATGCCCTGTGACTGGCACAAGACTGCCTGTTTTTCACTTTGTCAACTCTGATAAAAAGTTAATTAAATTTGAATTTCATTCTGAGCATGGATACTGGAGACTTTTGGTAGTTCTGTGATGATCAGCTTCGTGTGCAATAGCACTTTGGAATGCAGATAGAATGGCACGAGTAACTATGAAATGAGGGGGAATTTGGGTGTGCAAAGTTTCAGTGCAGGGAGGCAAGACTAGAATTTCAGCTTGGAAAAAGACAACTGATGAAATATGGTACAATTCATTTAAAACTCCTGGCTGGCTTGGAGTAAGTTGAATCAGTTAACTGTTTCCTACAGGACAAGAAGTGGAGGAAGCTGGGTTGCTCCTTGCTTCTTTGGTTGCCTTCTTCAGTAATTCCAGTAGAAGACACAGGCTTTCTGTTACCAAGCTTTTATTTAGAGTGGAAAGTACTGCTTCATGTATGTACTAACACACAGAAATTTGTTTCAAAAAAATAAAGTGGCCTGCAGAGTGGATGCAGATGCCACAGATTGCTCAAATGTGCAGAACTTCATTTTTATCTACTTCAGGACTAAGTGAGCTAAATTAAAGAATTAAATAATTCAGGTACTGGTTCATGCTCTTTCAGCTTGGTTAAACATTTTAATGCAGCTCTTCAGTGGTGTTCATAGAACATTAAATTCAGTTTTCCTTGCAGTAAATCTTATAATGAAAGTGATTTTTATTTTGGGAGAATAAATGATGCAGTGATCAAAAGAAGCCTTTGGACTTTTATTAACCCTGCAGTGCAAGTTTGGGTTTGGGGTGCATGTGGCCATTGTGACTTTGTAAGCAGAGGAGCCAACTACACATCATGGAAGGGTGTGAATTTAAAATGGCATGGAAAGCCCAGTTAGAGAAGGGAAAATGTGAAGTTTTTTCTTTCCTAAACAAAGATGTTAGTCACCTTCAGAAGCACGGCTCCACCGCCAGTTGTCTTCTGGCCCTTTTCATTACATGTTCTTTTAAATCAGAGCAACAAATCCAGCATCATTTTATTCTGTGCCTGGGACAGCCTTGCCAAATGCAGCCCAAGGGGCTGGGAAGAACATCCAGCAGGTTGTGGTCCCTGACATGCTCAGAACCAGGACATTGTCACTGCTGGGGCAGCAGCCAGTGACTGAATTTAATGAGGCTTTCTTGACTAAGACTTGGAATACTTTGTTATGTTATTCTGAAGTACATCTGATAAATTTCCCATGAAATCATCGAGTTCTGAGTCAGAGCCTTGCTCCAAGTGAGCTGTTAGCTCTGTTTTATTTGTGGCATTGTCTCTGTAGTGTGACTTGTCACCTTGCAGTGGCACGGAGCCATTTTAGCAGCAGGATGGGAGTGTGAGCATCCCGGAGCTGGGGCATGAGCAGGCTGGGTGTGAGTACAGGTGTTCTCCCCACAGGCCCGCTGGGACTCCACTGACCCTTCTAAGTCAGAGGGGAAGGATGTTCACAGTGTTCCCACTGGGTTGCAATAAATGCTGGGTAAATATTCCTGTTCTGTGAGACAGATTTGTTTCCTTGTTGGTTCTCTGCTGATGCTGTGGGTCTTACCCTTCCTTGGTCATTGTTGCTACCTTAATTGTGATTTTTTTTGGTAGAGGTTTATCTGACTTTGTAGTTCATTTTAGCATCTGTTGGAAAAGAAAAGAAGGATGGGGAGATCTGCAAATCAGTCTTAAGTTAAATGGCAAAAAAAAAGTTTTCTTCTGACTATATAACTGCAAGAGGTCAGAGCACTTAATACCTATATATTGTTAAGGGTACTCTTCAATTTTGCATAGAAGTTTATTCGTAATAAAGAGAATGGCCATTTAACCCATCCCACGTATGTCATTTACATTCTTCAGAAAGCAGTTTTATTGTTTAACTATTTGCAGCAAACTAAGTAACAGATGTGAAGCAATGCCCTATCCAAGTCCTTTAGAATTTATCTTCCCAAAATGTGTTCTATCTTTAGGCTCGTTTTGATGAAGAAATCCTGTATCTCTGAAATACCGATATCAATTTCGCCCTTGTAATTCACGAGTTGGTTTTGAAAGAATGCTCACTTGTGTGCTCAGCACAACATTAACAGAACAAAACAAAAACTGGGCATTCTGGTAGTGTCCAGCTGGCAGGGCGGGTAATTGGCCTGTAAACAAGTTGTATTAATCTCTGAGAAATGATTTGCAGCAATAGCAAATTACCTCTGTGCTCAGGATAGGAACAGGCTTCATTAGAGCTGGAGCACATAAAAGCAGAGTCTGGAATTGCATTTGGAAATCCAAATGCAGTGGGAATCATTCTGTGGCCATCTTCCTGCCATTCATTGGTGTGAACCCAGTACTTTGTCATTTGGAGAACAATTGCGCTGCCTTTTATTTCTCCCCACTTCTCCAAGTTACATTTCCAAAGGCAAGGCTCCCATCCTTTCTGTGGAGGTCATTATGGAACTGGGGGAGTATCTGCTGTAGATGAGTTAATTTGGGGTGCACTCTGAACAACAGATGAATTGCTCATCCATTTATATCCACAATTGTATTTAAAGTTTTGTAAAAGGAACCCCAACCCTAAGGAATGTCATTAGAAAGCCAATATTAAATGTATTTCCAAGGTTCCCTGTGCATCACTGCTGGAGATGTAGTTGCACAGCTTGACAACAGAGGGAAGAATTGCACAGCAGCAACAGCCAGTTTCACACTGCTTTTTAGGTAGTTTGGTTTGACTATTTTTATTTCTCTTGTAATCTTAATTTGAAAAATGTGTTGTGTTTTTTTTTTCCAATCTTGGAAGCAGATAAAGTTCAGTATGCCCTTTGTCATTAGAATATGTATTTATGTTATCCCTGTTAACAGCTGAAAAGATACTTTGATTTTTTCCTCTAAACCTCTTCACATACAAAATGAGGATTCAGAAGAATTTTTTGTTAGGAGAGGCCTGTGTTTAATATTCACCAGAGAGGAAAGATGATTTTAATTAGGGGTATGATATCTCCTTCAGCCTGCAAGCAGCTAACTCAACTCCTTAATGAGTTAACTGATGTGTACTGTGAAATAAATGAAAAAGTGGCCCTTTTCATTAAGCACAGTAATTAAATAGGCTTTTGTGGTGGCATTCCTCTTTCTAGGTGGCTGGATCAATCCTGGCTGTAGAAGCTTGGTTTGGTTCTTGGTTATCAAGAATCCCTTACTTGTTTTATTCTGAAGTGTTCTAGAAACGTGTACCCGAGCATTTTGTTTGGGTTCAAAAGTATCCTTTTCCCAGTGAAGTGCAGGGGTGACATGCAAACTGAGATTGGAGCCTTGTTCACACATCACAGAACACTGACAATAAATGGTCTCTTAATTCAAGGAATACACACAGCCATTTATGAATCTGCTTATTGTTCCCTGTGGTTTCTTTGGTCTAGTAGAGCTCTAGTAAGGATTTCTGTAGCTGATAATGTTTCAAAATAAGTGATATTGAAACCCCAGGCTGCTTATTATAACCTGTCATTGTCCCTAAGGCAATTTCTAGGGAGGATGTCCTTTCTCATGAGGTTCCTGCCTGCTTGATTTTCCAGGGGTTGGGTTCTCTCCAGCAGCACAGCCATGTGGTGGATCAGCCACTTGTCCCAGTTTTGTATCCTTGGTGACCAAGATTGTTTTATTGTCGTATCATTTAACCTTATTGTGTAATAAGAATAGAACATGTGACATGAAGGTGTGTCTTAAAATGCTCACAGGTCTCTCATTTTTTACCTTGGCCTCTTTTAGAGGTGTGGAATTGGGGTTGATTTGCCTCAGCCCCTGCAGTGAACCACTGGCAGTCACAGGGGTAAATTGTAGGGGTTCCTGCTTTTTAAAGCTATTCTATATTAAGCTCAGTTTTTGTTAGACTGTTGCCTCACAAGTATATGATATAAAATCCTGCCTTTGATTTAGTATTTATCATTAATTAGGGAGGTGACTTGCTCCTTTATTTACAGACTGCATCAGCACAAGCTGCTCGTTAACTTATCATTCCCTTAATATTCTTCATGTCAGTGATAAGCTAATGTTCAGATCACAGATGTATTACGTTGCCTCCATATGGTGCTTTGTCTAATGAATTAATTAACTATTTTGGAAAAAAACCCTTGTGAAGATTTTTTTTCTCTTGGTGAAAAGTGACCCTACAAATGGTAGAAGGGTTTTTCATTGGTGTTTGGGTTTGGACATATTTTTAGTTAAAAATTGTTACCAATTCATTTAATAGTGCAATATGTGTTGGAAATGCTTGCACAGTAAACATTTGCACATGCAAATAGAGTAGGTATGACTCTTTGGGGATTTGGCACTGTAGCTTTGTGGAGTCACAGAAACTTCCAAGCTTTTATGTGTCTTGCTTTGGAAGGACAAAAATAGAGGATCTAAAATCAGCCCCAGTATTGCAGTCAGTGTTCACACATGGCGTGTCAGTAGCCTGTGGGTTTTGGCTTGCTCTATATAATGTTGGAATAACTTCTCAACAAAGAAACTTTTTACTACTTGCATCATTTGACTGTGTGTTTTTCTATTTAAGAAAGGCTTCATCTTAAAGTGTGGATGTTTAAAACTTGAAAGTAACATTAAAGATGAAAAGTTAATTGTGTTAATTTCTGAGGATTATAAATTTACAGTTTGATGCTTTGTCAGGGTGTTTATCAGTAAAGTCTCACAGAGTCTTTATACCCCTCTGGACCCTCAGTACCCACCTGTACCTGCTGTGGGAAGCTCCTGGTCCAGGTTGGGTGTCAGGGGTTGGCTGTGTCACCATTGCTGCCGTGACCACCTCTAAATGGGACCCTTGTGGCACAACACTTAATATGAAACTTTAATTAGCCAGTCACACAAAATTTGCTCATCTGTATGTGAACAGGGACAACAAAAATAACTTGGAGTCAGTGCTGGGTAGTGTCACGTTTGACCTCTTGAAAAGCCTGGCTTAAACATAACAAGGAATCATTTAATCTGTTTAGAATACATTAGAAATAATCGTAGACCTGCACTTGAACTGCCCGAGCAGAAGAAATATTTTGGGTAATGTTTAATGGCAAGATAAAACTGAGGTCAAATAATGTAACTGCAGATTTGTAACATGTTTAATGTTGTGTATCTGGAGCGTTATTAGCACCAAGGATCCTTTGTGTGTCCATGGGAAGGGATGAGCGAGAGCAGCAGCGTCACTTCCCCGAGGAAGCTGTTTCTGTACCAGCTCTGTCCCTCTCACCTGAGCTGGAGCAGCCACGGAACTGTAACGGGATTATGATCATGTGAGGAAAGGACAGGGCTGGAGGAAAGGGAGAGGCAGCGGGGAAAGCACATCCTGCCCGGGCTGTCACTCACGGCTGCCTTAAAAACCCGCAAATCCCCAGGGACTGGAGCTGTGCGTTGATATTTAGGAAAGCAAGATTGTTTTCAGGCACAACTTGCTTGGCACGGAGTGCGCGGTGCCGCTGCGCTGCCATGCTGCTGCCTTACACCTTTCTGGTCTCTTCCCTAGAATCCATCTACCGCCGGGGAGCCCGAAGATGGAGGAAGCTGTACCGAGTGAATGGGCATTTGTTCCAAGCCAAACGTTTTAACAGAGTGAGTACTGTGGAGGGCAGCGCTGGGGCTCCCGCATTTCTCGGCTCATTGTTTGAACCAGCCCGTGCCGTTTCTGGGGTCGGCTGTTGGAGAGAAAGGGAAGGCAAGATGCTCCTTCGTGTGACATTCCGGTCTGGGAGTGTTATTCAGGTCATAACAATCAGGAAAACTTGGAAGTGTTTGAATCTGGGGAGGAGTTCGTATAGGATTGGTGGAAATCATTTGTTTCTGAAGTCCTTAAAAGCCTGGGTTTGTGACTATTTAAACTGATGCATACTCGGAGCAGCTTCTGCCCCTCCTGTGATTTGCATTGCTCATTAGCATAATCTCTTACCTTCGGGACTTTGTGTCATTCTTCAAAGTTGCAGCTCTTGATGTGAGCTTTAACTGTTTAGAATCTGAGGTACTGCATAATCTAAGAATTAAAAATCTGGTTTATTGAGCTAAAACACAGCTGCCTTGGGAGAATCTGACTTAATCCACGAAAGCAAGTGAATGTAGCTTTAAGGCTGAGGCACCTTCACTTATCCCATTATGCCGAAGTATTGCAGCATATATACAAATGTGGTGTGCACTTTGGGGAATTCAACAGCAAACTGAGACCAGTGAGGACAGTTAACTCTCTCACTCAGCAGTAATTATTTTTCTTTACATGAAATTAGCCTTTTTCCTAACATTCCCCATCTCAAAACTGCATTGAAAGTAGGAAAAGCCTCTTAAAACTCAGTATCTTTTCACCAGATATGTGAAAAATGTCATACGTCTGAATTATAACATGTATTTGTATAATGTGCTGTGCCAACTCAATTTTTTTAGTTTATAGTATGAAAATTTACTTTTGTTTGTTTGCTACATAGTTAAAACATGTTTCTTTGAAACTGTGTGCATATTTGCCACATTAATAATGCATAATGTTATAGATAATGATGTTTTAATTGAAATTAAGCCAATAGTGAATATGCACAGAGACTTTGATACCTCTTTAGGATGCCCCTTGTCACAGTCCTAAACATGACTGTTTTTATATCTGCATACAAATGACATCATACAAATGACATCATACAAAACCAGAAAACAAACCACATCCAACTGAAGTCAGTAATCAGGTTGACATAAACTGTAAAATGTGACATTATAATGAATAAATTAATAATAAATTATGGCCATATCTGTATTAGTGAATTAGATTCCAAATTTTAATGTTGACAAAATTCTTAAGACTGGCTTTTTCACTTAAATGAACCCATGCAAAAAACTTGAATCTAATGTGTGTAATGTAAAGATTAACTCTTTGTTCTGGCTGTGCTTGGATGTGTTTTGGAGAGGTATGAAAGGGTTACCTGTGTTTCTGAAGGAATTTGGGAGCTGCCTCTCCTTCCAGGGCCTGAGAGATTTTATTCAGTCTTAATATGACTGCTGCAAAACCTATCCAAGAATCCTGAAGGAAGTCTGATGGGCCAGGAATTTTGGCAGAGGTGGCAATACATGTCCCGTCTTCCCCTCTCATTAGGCAGCACGTTTTTGCTTTGTTTTTTTTTTTTTTCCTTTCCCCTGGGCAGTGCAGTTTGTGTTTCTCCTGATCAAGGAGGGCTGGCTGTGCAGATGAGGGGGGTGTAGTTAAGTCTTGTTTTCTGCAGTTATCAAAATATAAGAAGTGCTGTTGGGGCTTTGGGGACAGTGGATAAAATGACCACAGCACACATACACTGCTAAAATGATTTAAAACCCCATCTTGGTGAAGTCAGCAGCAGGATGTCTGGCTTCCTCATTTGCCCTCATTTTGATTTAGTTTGTTTAGGTACTGTTTTGTTGCATGTATTAAGAAGACCATAGATTTTTGATGTTTAGTGCAACATGCAGAGGTTTGACGTCAGACTGGATACTTGAGTTTTAATGATGCAGTCTCTACTGATGTTCTACCACTGTTGAAGTGTATGGATGCTGATATAGTGTGTTTTTTATTCCTGTCTCTAGTAACATTTGGTGTCAGTGTCCTCCAAAACAGTCACTTTGGGTCCTCTCTATACGTGATTTCTGGCAGCTTTGTTTGGGTGACCTCTGTCGGAACCTGAAATTCTAAATATACTTATTCTCTACAAATGACGTGCTAATGTTACACTGTAATGTGTTCCATATGCTCGAGGTATTTGTTTTGCTAACACTCATTATAAAAGACCTGCATTTACCTGAATTCTGGGTGTGAAGTGTAACCTTCCTTTATTCTGAAGGTAGATATTCTAAAATTATTATTACTGAACATCTGCTAGGTGGCTCAGACGGGTTCTTGCTGCTGGATAACCACTCCCTTCCCGAGAGGGATTGATAATGGTATTGCTGGTTGAGCTGATGATCTGCATGGTGCCTTTCAGAGAGCGTACTGTGGCCAGTGCAGCGAAAGGATATGGGGGCTCGGAAGGCAAGGCTACAAGTGTATCAACTGCAAGCTCTTGGTCCATAAACGTTGTCACATCCTTGTGCCACTGACCTGCAAAAGGCATATGGTGAGTCTGCAGTCTGTACAAAGCTGAGCTGCTTCACTCTGACCCATGTTGCTGTTGTAGGTGGGTCCCCTCAGTGATTAAACGCTGTACGTGGCTGTAGATTTATAACCCTTGGCAGTGTTTGGGTTTCAGTTTCTCAAATGTCTGTGGAGACCGAGCCTGCGGACTGTGAGCAGAGATAAAGTGGAGAGAGGGAAGCTCGTGATGTGACGAGTGTGCTCAAGCTTGAATTTGACTTCTCCTTGAGACATTTTGTATTTTACAGATAGATAGAGTTGTCACTGACAATCTTAGCAGTTGTTCCCTGTAGCCCGTGGGAATGTTTCAAGGACTAAAGCACTCCTGGGTTTTGCAGTGCTGCTTATAAAAAGGCTTGTTGCTTTCCTGTTCTTGCCCTCTCAGTTTCCCCAGTGCTGTTCTCATGTATTCCAGTTCAATGCTGGTGTATCCCTAAACTTTAGCCCTTTCCCATCCTCATCTCCAGTATTTCACTGGTGGTTGTATCATGGGGGTTTTTTCTAACTCAAAACTTAAACCGGTAGTTTCCTTTACTGGTATGGTCTGTGACTTGCCTCGACATTACTAATTCTTTGCCAATTAACTTATGCCTGTTGCTGGACCTCCTGGAATAGTCCTGCTTGTCTCATGAATGAGACCAGTGTCCACAGGCAACGTAAAACTGTCTCCTTCTGTGATCTTTACCAATTTATGCAATGCCCTTGCATAATGAGTAACAATTCATGTTTTTATTAAGCAGGAAAGGAGTATGCCAGTGCTCTAAATGGGGTCTGTAACATCATGCTCAAGTGTTTACTTTGTTGTAGCTCCATGTGAAACAGACTCAGAAGTCTTAAATAGAAAAAAAAGTTTGAATTTGCAGTAAAACAGACCACTCTTTCATTTAGAAGACATTCTAAACATCTGTTGTAGTTGCAGAGAACGGTTGATGTAGCATTTAGTTTTTGGTAGGCTGGTTGTATCATGCACTACAAAATGTTAAGATTCAGAAATGTTAAGATTCAGAAATAATTTCTACAAAACCCAGTTTTGATTCTGGAAGATACAAGTGTGAGGTTCTGGCTGAGCTGTAGTGTTAAAGGGCAAGACATGGTCACTCAGCAGGGGCTGCATAACCACTGTGGTTTTGTCTTCCCTGTGCCACTCCTGTGCTTCCAGGATTCGGTCATGCCTTCCCAGGAACCTCGGATAGGTGAGAAAAACGACGAAGTGGATCTCCCTGCAGAAGAAACGGACGGAAGTGAGTACTTTGCTCCACTGGAATTCTTCCTTCCCCATTTGGAGGCCCAGCTTTCACTCTTCTTCCTGATTGCAAGAGTGAAGTGGAAAAATCTGGTCAACTGTCCCGTAGTATTTAAAGCAAGCTGACCCTAAGCTACTAAACCATCTTTCTGTGTAGCAATTTTTAAGATTATTTCTGGAGAAGGCCTTTGTAACCACACTGCTTGCATTTCTTTTCCAGTTCCCTACATTCCTTCAAACCGGAAACATGACACCATTAAAGATGACTCTGAGGTATGTTTTTGAAATGTTTTTTGCAATTCATATTTACATTCTCCTGATCATTCAGCTTTTTTAAAATAGCTGATCATTTGTCCTGGTTTTTTTATGCTACCTTTTTCTAAAGTTGGAGTTTTTTTCCCTGAAAGTTGATAATTCTTTTAGGCATTTTTATTGGATCTTTTTCAGATTTCATCTGTATTTAGCTCTTGTCATCCCAACCATGAGCCAAGATACCTTTTTCTTTTTTTTTTGTTTTTCCTCCCTTTCATTTGTGCTGAAATAACAGTGAATTAGCAGAGGGTTTGACTTTATTGGTCCTTGCAACAAACAGTGGCTTTGACATTGCCCTGTCTGCTGTCCCTAATGGATGTGCACCCTTTGTCACCCTCAGGCTGTTGGGATGGCAGTTGGTTCAGACTGGTAAAACATTCACTATCCAGCCCTCTGAGAGGCTTCATATAAATAATACCCAATAATTTATAGACAGCTCCCGTGGAAATGCAAGTAGAATAACACACTTGAACTCTGTTCTTTTCAGCTCTTTTATAGAAAGTCTGACACAATCTCTGCACATCAAGAATGTTATTCCTTAAAGCAGTCTGGAAAATCCAAATATGCTTCAATTCTAAAGGGCTTCAAGCCATTTCTTTCAAAAATGCCTCTGGCACACTCAAAGTAAATAGGGTGCACTCTGCAGAGCACTGGCAGTTGGTCTAATATTCCCCTCTGAGCAAGGCTGCACCTTTTTTCCTTTCCCTGCACTACAATGCTTGTCACTACCATTCCTTTTACACTTGAGTAGCTCTGCTCTTGGGTGACAGCCTTATTTTCAGGCATGTATCTTTAGATTTTCTCTCAAATTCAGAGATGGAAGGGTATAAATTAAAAACACAGCAGAGAATTTTAGTTGCTGACTTCTGCTGTGGTTAGTGCCCAGGTAGACACAGTTTGTGTTTCAATTGTGAGAGGTGCTGTTTGCTCAGCTGCCCTGAATGATGCTGCTCTGATTGTCCCACCTTGCTTTGAGCTGTACTGAAATAACCTCAGGTACCTACAGAGAGGAGCTGGCATTCTGGGAGCCTTGACTCGAATCTTTAAGCTTAGAGCAATCTCTTCTAATAGCAGTCAATCCTAGATCAAGATCCTTTATATAAATACTTTCCACAGTTCCACAGAATGCTGATCTGTCTGCAAGTACAGTAGTGTGAGGTGAGATAAAAATAGACCACAGAAGTGTGTCAAAGCCTTGGATAGATTGGTAAAACCTGAAATGTCCCAGGTACCTGCATTTGTCTTGGCCAGCTGCTCCATCTTCAGTCACACGCTTTCATACCTAATTCCAGCAAGCAGTCAAGATGATAAATTTTATCTTTTATAAAGAATGAATTTAAAAATAACATTCTTCGAAGTGTAATATTTCCTGCAAATTCTCACACTTGAGAAATTGAGATCAGCTTCCATATGTTCCCATGCACCTGTTGGAAATCTTCATTCTCATTAAAACTCTAGTGAACAGCACAGAAACTGACACCAAGGCACGCTTATTCCTTAGCAAATTAGTGTTTCCTTATCCATCTTATTTTTTGATAGCCTTTATTAATTTTTATTACAATACCTGTCAGAATTGAAAGATGCTCTTCACCAGTACAAAGGAAAATTCTACATGGCTGTAGGTTCAAGAATTTGAATCAAACCTCATTTCTCAAGGCATTGCCTTCTGCTTTCCACGGGGAAATGTTAAAATGCTTCATTGGATGAACTACTGCCTTGAAAAACCAATAACTTTTAGTGAGAGCAAAACCAACAAACCAAACATTTCTAAAAAAAAAGTGTTACAATCAGCATTCAGATCTGGGTGCCAGGGCCAAGCAACCTCAGCAAATTCTGCCCAGTGCTGGAAGATCTCTATGCTTTAATAGTTACTCGCTATGGAAATATCTTCTGTTTCCAGCATCTGTTTCTTTTTATACAGGATATCAAACCAGTCATTGATGGAATGGATGGAATTAAGATTTCTCAGGGGCTTGGGCTCCAGGACTTTGATTTAATCAGAGTTATCGGCCGTGGAAGTTATGCCAAAGTTCTTCTAGTTCGGTTAAAAAAGAATGACCAGATCTATGCTATGAAAGTAGTGAAAAAGGAATTGGTCCACGATGACGAGGTAAAAGGCTGTGTTAATTGCATTCTGTTGTGTGATATAAACAATTAGTATGCTTCAACAATAACCCTTCAACTAAGCAAGCAGCTCATGTTGCAGACAACTTTTCTGTCCTAGAAGTTTTTGTGGCTTTTGGACTCATTTGTCATCAGCTTTCTGCGTGGAGCACCAGGGGGAAATCTGAGAGAAATGTCCCTTATTTTAGTAACAATTAACAATTATTAATAGTCTTAGTAGGAATCATGTTTTAAATATTCCCACCTGGCTGCACCACTCTGTAAGTGATGGGACAAATGGGGTGGAATTAGTGCACTTAATTTTGAAAGAAAACAAAGATGTTTTCCAAGGCAAAAGCATTGTCTGTATGTTAGAAAAGGAGCTGAAGCTGTTGTTACACTCACAGTAGGGGAGCTTGTGTGTAAGAGACACAGTGCTCTGGAATGTGTTTTCCATGAGTTCAGAAATGATTCTACTGCCATTTGAGGTCCCTGTGGTTCTGTTTGCCACAGAAATCTGCGTTTCTCAATTCTTTTCAAAATCCTGTTACAATTTTTTTTATGCAAGATCTCAAATGCACAAGTTTGGGGGGAACAATTAAAAAATTAAAAGGGAAAAAAAAAATCCCAACAATCCTTCATCTTTTTCCTGTAGTATTTGAAAATAGGGTGCTCCAGGAAAAAAAGCCCCAAACTCTATTTTAAGTACTGTTTGTATTGGTAGTTTCAATCAGTTGCTCTGGCTCTCATGTTTGTCATTATTCCAGAGGCTGGGCTCATTTCTTCTAAAATCCTTTGGCTTGCTCAGTGGTTTGAGGTTTCTTTTTAGGAACAAAGATTAGACTGTTGTGTGGTTTCTGTGCGGTTTCCCTTTTACCACGTGTTTTCCCAAGAAGGTGGAAGCTAAAGCAAAGGGCTGTTCCATGAGGTATGCAGCTGTTTCTGAGAACCAGAGGTAGATGAGAAAAGGCTTTCCTGAATAGTGGCTCTCATAATTACACAGAAGATTGAGCTAATTGGCTTTGCTTTTCTCTGAGATAGGCTGCGTAATGAAATTCTGGGGATTGATAGGAAATCCACTGAATTCTGGGAGTGCATGAGATATTGCAAGTAATGGAAATTTCACCTCTAAGTGTTTCATGGAGAAAGAAAATCAATTACATAGCAAGGATCAGCGTGTTTAAATTAGCTTGTGCTTTCCAGGGAATGGTTGATAGTGCAGAGCAGTGAGACAGAAGCAAATCCAATACCTGGGCTTCTGCTGTGAGATTTTTCCGTGCTGAGTTTTGTCAACAGTGGTGCCCTGGTACAATACTAATGCACGAGTACACAAGTGCACTGCTGAATTAACTGGGGTTAATTTAAAGGGAAGCTCATTCAGTAAAACCAAAAGAAGTGAACATATTTTATTACTTTATCCAGAACAGGATTTTTGGCTCATGTTTGGACCCAGGTTTACCCTTCCAAGGTGTTCTGTCTTTATGAGTGTCTGAGCACAAAACATAACAGGTTTATTTCATTTGGTAGTAACTTTTCTTGGTTTCCTTTGAGACTTGAGTTTCACTCTCCATCCCTGCCAGGAAGGCCTGGTTTCTCAGTCTCGGTATTTATTGTCTCCAGACTGGTTGGAAAGCTGGAAGTATCTGCTGGATTTTTAGATTTCTAGTATACTGGCAGGGTACTGAGTGTTTGCAGGGTGGCACATGGTCAGTGTATTGCAGGAGGAGTGAATATCTACAGCCAAAACTGTAAGGTTTAAATTGTGTATGGTTATACAAAATAATTGCTTAAATGCTTTGTTATCAAGGATCTGAGTTCTGCAGCACATTCAGACTTCGGTAGATTTTTATATGGCTTTGCACTGGGTATTCAGGACTTCTCCTTATTGAAGGATTAAAGGTATCTGTGATGCTTTTAATGATTTTTGACTGGACCAACTAAGCAGGTTTTGATAGTTTCATTGAATTAAATTTGAATTTCAGGTGAGAAGTAGTTCAGTTTATTTGAACCTTTTAAAAAGAGCAGATTCTCATTGCTTGTGTTACTGGCATGAGTTTCTTCAGCAGCCTTGGGCTCATTTATCTAAGAACTGAGTTTTTCTCCATGGAGCAGTACGAGCAGTTTATTGAATGATGTTTGATATTTGTAACGGCTTAAATTTTGTGCAGAACCTTCTTAAATGGTTCAGAAACTGCTGAATGCGTAACTGAGTGACAATGTTCAATAACCTCCTCCAGGTTTTTAGGGGGTGTTGTCTTTCTGAAGAACGTGTAACAATGCTGGTGTGTGTAAGGCAGCATAGATGCTGATTTTTTCTTTGGGAATACCCATAGTGGTTATCCAGCAGGAGTTCTGATTGTTCAATTACTCTATTTCAGGATATTGATTGGGTACAGACAGAGAAACATGTGTTTGAACAGGCATCCAGTAACCCATTCCTAGTTGGTTTACATTCATGCTTTCAAACAACGAGTCGGTAAGAAAGATCTGAAATTCTTTTGTTTTGAAAACCTGGGTCGTTGTGCTGAGCTGCTCCCAAAGCAGTCGTGAGCAGTGCCCCCACACAGGCAGGGATGTCTGGGAGGAAGCCCCGCTGCTGCCAGGGACTCAGTGCCCAGCCAGGCCAGCTCCAGGGGAGCTCAGTGTGGTGTGGACACCAGGGCAGCCGTGCTGGGGCAGCTCTGGAGGGACAGCAGGGACTGGGTGCTGCCTTCTGAGCACATCAGGGCTGAGACAGCTGGCCGAGAGACGCTCACAGTGTCCTGCTGAGGAGGGCCGAGGCAGTTCTCGGTAGTTTGCCTCAGTTCCCTTGGAATCCATTAATTGTGTTATATACTTTCAGATTGTTTCTTGTCATAGAGTATGTGAATGGGGGAGACCTCATGTTTCATATGCAACGGCAAAGGAAGCTTCCTGAAGAACATGCAAGGTAATTCCTGACCCGCCTGAGTGCTCTGCTTGTCTTCTGGTGTCTAATGTCTGTATACTTAACAAAATCTGTTCCATAAAGAACAGAAGGAAAGTTTGATTCTTAAGTTTAGATTGTCCTGCCCTGGGAAGAAATGTTAATTTTGTTTTTTTGAAGGATATGATTTTTTTTAAAGAGAGCAAGCAGTTGAGAAGTAGTATCAGTTATTCCTGTGTACTCCTTTTTGCTTCATAGTTAGGTAATGCCTCTTTGGTCTGTTGATAGAAGATGTAACTATTCCACTTAATTTATATTGAGTTAGAATAGTGTTGGTAGGAGAAGATGAAAAAGCCATTTTGCACAGCCCTGTACTACACAGAGTCGCACTCACTCTTTATAAACTGAAAACACAGATCTTCCCTCTCATACTTGGAATTTTCAGAGAAACATCTGTAGGATAAAGAACAAATATTTTCTTAGTAGAATGAAAAAAATAGTGTCACATTTAATTTAAGGAATGGTCTTACAAGAGATCAGTGTCCTTATGAATAAACATAGCTTGGTTTTGTTATACTGTTGATAGATAAAATGTTGACTGTAAAGTGACGTTCTAAGAACAGACATTTAAATTGCACCAGCTTTTGTACCACCTTAATGCTAATATGAATGATCCCCTTTTCAATTTCAGGTTTTATGCTGCTGAAATCTGTATTGCTCTAAACTTCCTACATGAAAGAGGCATCATCTACAGAGACCTAAAACTGGACAATGTCCTCTTGGATGCAGAGGGTCATATCAAATTAACAGACTATGGCATGTGCAAGGTGGGATTTCTTTTGTCACTCTGGTTATGGTGTCGAGTCAAACACTGCATCCAGTGATGTTCAGAGAACACGAAGGAAATGTATCTTTAACTCTGCTGTTACTGAGCCCAGAACTTGGCTGTGGAATAGGAAGTTTATTCTCCACATTTGGAGCTGAATGCATTGAAGTTTCTTTCCTCAGCATCTCTTTGAAAAGAACTTCCAAATTGTTTAACTGATTTTTTTAAATGTATCTGAATAGTGAGCAAAATGTTGTTACGTACTCGTTGTGACTCAGTTTAATCACCTGCTTTGCTGAAGGTGAGCTGTGATGTCATAAGGCAGTTTTGAGCACTGAGTATTTATTTTGTGAAGGGAGGCTCTTTAGGCTCCCTCAGTAACTTGTCTTTTTGAGTCTAATGAAGGGAAATTCCCAGAAAAGGAGGTCAGCTTTTAATTTGTGAACTGATTTCTGCATGTTAGGAAGGTTTGGGCCCTGGTGACACTACAAGCACTTTCTGTGGGACACCAAATTATATTGCACCAGAGATCCTCAGAGGAGAGGAATATGGTAAGTCTTGACTATACACAGAATAACTGGAGCTGTGGGTTGTTTCCAATACAATTATTTTTAGATTTCTACAGTTCTGTGCTATTATATGTTGAGAAAATTGAATGCATGTTGTACAGTTTAATTTTTTTCCTGAAATAGGGTGTTTTTTTCTCTTGCAATCACTCACTTCAGCTTCTTTTTAAATCATACAAAAACAACCTGAACACGTTCAGCTTAAATACCCCAGATTTTCATTGCAGCATCGCTGCCTGCAGACACCCCACAGTTCCCCTGCGGGTTCCATTGGTAATCCCAGCTCAGAACACTCACACTCGGGCAGTGACAGTGTAAATCACATCTGTGGCTTCAGTGAAAGTGCAGAGTGCCAGTACTTCGTAAAGCCGGGCCATTAATCCTGAATTATGTGAGAGCTGCCACCCATTGATCTTGATTTCTGTGGGAGGGAAGAGCCAGACTCCAGGAGCCCCGGCTGAACGTGTCTCTGCCCGTGCGCAGGGTTCAGTGTGGACTGGTGGGCCCTCGGGGTGCTGATGTTTGAGATGATGGCAGGGCGGTCCCCGTTCGACATCATCACTGACAATCCAGACATGAACACTGAAGATTACCTCTTCCAAGGTACAGCCCTTTGGCTTTGCTCTTCGCTTCGTTTGGGGGGAGTGACGGTGAAACGTGGCACTTGGAACAGGGTATCAGGCTTTCCTGTGCCATTGCTGGGGGGTTGTGAAGCTGCTGGGCCCTTACCAGGCAAAACCTTCTTTAATCTGTTACTGCAGTTCTGTAACAGAGCCTGTCGTGGTGTCGAAGGGCCCAGCATTAAATCAGTTTCTGAGGACACTGAAAGTTTTATTTCCTGTTTACACACAATAGCAAAAGATAATGAGGTTAACATGTCTCTTAGGAAATCTTGAAATGTCAGTATAACAGTGCCTTGAATTACTCTAGCTCCTTTTGTTTGCATTATTTTAACTAACTATTTCACCTTCCCGTTTTCCATTGGTACCATATTGAAATAATAAGTGTTTGTATTGAAATCAATGTCAGTGTCACAAACCAAAAAACAATATTGCTGTTTTTAAACCTGCAACAGTTATTCTTGAGAAGCCAATCCGGATTCCAAGGTTTCTTTCAGTCAAGGCTTCCCATGTGTTGAAAGGATTTTTAAACAAGGTAAATAACATTCTCTTATTTTTAGCATCTGAGAGCTGGAAGTCAGAGCTTCCTGTTGAAAGTGATACAGTTAAGAAGTTAATCTGCTTACCATTAAGAAAATCTATAAAACCTTGGTATCCTCTGTGTTAAAACCCCACTTCTTCCTTGCAAATTTTCTGAGGGAATTCCACAGCACAGACTTGATTTAAAAGCCTGCACTTAGTTGGAAAAAAGGTAACTGTAGGTTCATTTATAAACTCTTCCCTGTAATACTTATTGTTCATTTAATTAAGCTGCTTGAGATCTGTAGAACCATTATCATTAATAGAGAAAAGAAGGGTATGAATGATACATTACTAAATAAATATATTTTTATTTTAACAAGTTGTAAAGTATCTTAAAAATTAATTTTCCAACAAACTTCTTTAAAAAGAATGAGACTCCCTTGCTAGCCATGTTTGTCCCAGCAGCAGCAGTTTCACAGTCCTGGGAGTGCTGGGGGCATGGATGTGTGCCTGGAGTGTGTAACACGTGTGTGTTCCCACAGGATCCCAAAGAAAGGCTTGGCTGTCAGCCCCAGACTGGATTTGCTGATATCAAGTCTCACACGTTTTTCCGCAGCATAGACTGGGATCTGGTAAAGATCATTGCTTGTGTTTCTGGGGGTTCCAAAGGAAGAGATTCTTTGATTAATTAATTGAGTGGATATGAATGGGCCCATTGCACACAGGGCAATTGAACTCTAGAAATGTAAAAGCTATTTTGCTTTCTCTGGGTGATGGAGAGCCAAGCTTTCCTTCATCACTGCAATGGAAACAGCTTTATTTGATGACCAAAAATCTGGCTTTGCTTCCCAGTTCTGAGAATGGTTACAACTTGTGGGTATCATTTTTAAAATATGTGATTAGTTTTAGACAACATATTAAAGCACTGGAGGAACCGTTTGTTCCCTGGGTGTTATTTGCAGATTCTGCAGACTCATGTCCTGGGCTCTGCTGCTCTAGAGTGTCCCCACCATCCTCCCAGGCTCCCGCAGGTGGAGTGGGAAGGACTGTCTGGGTTTGTCACCGTTCTGGGGGTCATTTCATGCAGCCCTGTTAGCAAACAGGACAAGCCCCACTGAAGGAGGAGGTGTGCTCTGGCAAGGCCAGCCCTTTGGAATGCTATCCCAGCACTTCATTGCTCTTGTGGATTAGAAACCCTCTCTGCCCTGCCAGGAGGGTTTGGAGGTGGTTAACACAGCCCACAGAGCAGGTGAAACTCCATGAAAACCAGCTGAGGTTCAAGTGTGGAGGATGAGGGGCTTCAGGTACATGAAGTGTTTGTAATCTGCTCTTAGTCTATTGAAATAAAACGACTGAATTTGCCAATTATGTAACACCTCAAATCAATAGGATTACTCGGGGTTTAGTAGCCTGAGGGGGTGTGAGAGCAGGATCAGTCCTTTTGTTAAGGATGTGGCCTGTAAGCAGTGGGGTTATTTATAAAGTCTCTGTTGCTTTCAGGTTTTCTTTAGCACTGCTGGTGTGAGGGAGCTTTCTGGTTCCTGGTGGAGTAGATAACTTGCATTCCAGTAGGTTTGCAAGCATAAAATTGTATTGAAATTGGTTTTTTAAATCTGCTGCTTCTTGGTAATTGTGTTCCTCCTGTCTTCAGTGTGGAAACCATCCCAGAAATGACATCCTGACGTTTATTGGCACTTGAGCAATAAAACTGCCAAGTCAGGAGCAGTTCCCCACCAGCATCCCCTGTTTAATACCCAGTTAGCAGGGAGGAGGAGGATGTATTTCACAGTCCTGGGAAGCCTGCAGGAAGTGCAGGAAGAGGCAGCAGCGCTGCAATGACGTGAAAGGTTCAGGGGAGAGAAACCTGTGTGGTTTCATCTTCCCTTTGAAGCCGCTGCTCTGAACTTCATTGTAACTCTTCAGAGAACACATCCACTGCATAAAGAGCCTTGAAAGACCTGCTGTCTACAAAACTATTCCTGTAATGAGGGCTGGCTGTGATTTTTGTCAGACACCCCTTGCTTTGTGTTCTTCAGCCCGAGTGTTACTTTTGGGTTGGACCCTGGTGGTGCTCCAGTGCAGCTCTCCCGGGGTGAGGTGGAGAACATCACGTGCAGCAGTGTCTGTCCTGCCTTGCAGGGGTTTTTGGGGAGAGAGGGAAAGAGAAGACTTGGATTTGTATTTTATTTGTATAAAAAGCTCTTAAATTCAATTGGTCTTCAATTCAATCTTCTTGGTCAACATTTATGCTGATTGAATGTTTATATTTTCTAACCTACTGGTTGAAAGCTTTAATATTAAATACCAATTTAAAAAAAAAAAACTGGGTAGATGGAGGTGATCTGTTTTGTGATATCATTAGGTCAGTGCTGCTCAGGAGAATTGACATGTCAGATAATTTAAAGCTAAATTTCAAGGAAGTGTTGGGAAGTATATTCAGGAGAAATTAAAAAAAAATTATTTGGGAAGCTTTTTTAATTATTAAATCTTGTACTCACCCCCTGCATTTCAAAGAATAAACCTTGACTTAAAAGCTTTTCCAGTTGAAACAGAAGGAAAGGAGTCTAATGCTGACTAAAACCTCCTTCTGTGTGAAGCTGGAGCTAAATGGAAAAATAAATACAGGGCAAGTGAACACCCAGAGCAGGAACATTTTTGCTGGTTCAGTCACATGGGCTGTGTGTGGAGCTCTGCACTGCTCTCCCCGCTCACCGTGCTGGGGGACAGCTCAGCACAGCCAGGGAGCTGCTCTTCTGCCTGGTCCGTGCATGGGCTCTGTTCTCACCCTCTGCCTGCCCTGGGGTATCTCTCCACCACGTGCTGGAGCAAGAACTCCAGAGCCATGGCTTCCTGTTCCAGTAAGGGATTTTCTAGAGCTGTACCACCTTTCTGGTCACTTATTTTCTCAGCTTAAAGGCTGCAAGTTCACCATATGGCTGCTTTAGGAGGGCTTTTATGCTCTGATGGGTATAACAAGAGGCAGCCTCGTGTTTAACCCCCAGGGGAGTGCCAGGCTGCTGGATGTGAGTGTGTGGCTGCAGCTGACTCTCAGTGACAGCCCTGCCACCCTGCCTCAGTCCTTATTTATTCATGTGGATGGCTTCATGGTGCTCTCCCAGACCCGGGCACTGTTGGGGTGTTGATTCACTCACCAGTGATAGTTCCACAATTCCCTCGTCTGGATTTACCATGCTCTGGTCTGGAACCTGAAATCCAAGATCTCCCTGTGGTTCGTTCCCTGTGTCGTTTACCCTGTGCCAAGCATCGTGAGCTCTCTTGGCCTCAAAACCAGGTTTCCTCCCCATGGTGGTAACACAGGTTTTCGTTTTGGTCAGTGGTAACTACCACTGGCTTACATTGTGCTCACCTGTCGCAAGTCAGGTTATGGAGATTGCAGCTTTGCCTTGTTTTTTAACTGAATATAAGTTTTAGATTTAGAATCTTGGTATCTGTGCTGCTACAAATTTGACCACATGACAGATTTTTAGGTCTCCTCTAAGTGCACACAAATGCAGTAGAGAAGTAGGTGGATTTCTCAGGAGGAGAAGCAAATATCTTGTGTTAACTGCTATCTTGCAGCTGGGTGGGAATTTTTCCATTCTGAGTGCAGTGTGCCAACTTAAGAGAAAACTCAAGTGGTTGAATTATTTGTGGATTTCTATTTAAAAATGCAGAGCACAAATTGTATTGGTAACTGTTACCTGGCTCGTAATGTACATCACTTGGGTATTTTGACATTTCTCTCCAATAGCATTCAATGGATTTGATGTTCTTGGGGGATTTTGTGGCCGTTCAACGCTCTAATTTTCCCTTTCCCCGTGGTCTCTTGGGCAGCTGGAAAAGAAGCAGATGACCCCTCCGTTCCAGCCCCAGATCACGGACGATTACGGGTTGGACAACTTCGACACGCAGTTCACCAGCGAGCCCGTGCAGCTCACCCCAGATGATGAGTATGTGCTGCCTTCCGCCCAGTCCAGCTGCAGCATAGGGACTTTAGCTCTAAGTTGTTGGAAAATCGCTCGGAGGAGCCTGTACTTGGCATTGGGACATAGCCAAGTTACAGTACACTTGAAATTCTTTGTGTCCTACGTGTCCTGTGTGACCTGTGCAGGGTTCTAACACTAAATCCCCGCTTTCCTTTGTTTTGCAGAGATATAATAAAGCGAATAGATCAGTCGGAATTTGAAGGATTCGAATACATTAATCCATTGTTGCTGTCAACAGAAGAAACAGTATGAAGGAATGACCTCGTTGGGGACAGTGTGAATGACATTAATTTATCTTAACTACAGTATATGCATGCGAGGCTGGGGACTGGTCACTCTGGATGGAGACCAATGATTTAAAAACAAATTTGCTGCTGAAAATCAAAGAAGAGAATATTGGTTTTGGTGGGTGTCCTCTGCCACTTAGTGATTCTTAAGTTCTGGGCACTGACACAACTGGCTTCATTAATGAAGGAATTTGCATTTTGTGCCTGTTTCATGAAGGATTGGAACGTTCATTGCATCCCTGCAAAAGGAGATCATGAGAAACTCTGAGATCCACACACTTTCTACAAACGGTTGGTGCAATGAGCTCCCAGTTGAAGAGTATTACAGTGTAACATCCTGAAGAATAAAATATATTACGGTGGTGTTGAAGCTTATTTTTGATGCCTTTTTTCACAAGTGGTACCTGTCTAAACGTCTCAGATATATTTAAAAGGAGTTGTGTTTTATTAGCAATCAAACCATAAATTTGGGTACAGGATTTAAGTGCCTAAATGGATAAACTGCATTGAAGGATTATTGCATATTTGGAACGTTCTTACACCTGGTAAGTTCTGCTTGTTAATATTAAGTAACCATTTCCATCTGAAACATACAGTTCACAGCTGCAGCCTGAGGTTTAGTTGCATTTTCACAGAATTTGGAATGCAGAGTGACTCAGTGAGGTTAATTCCAAATGAGAATTTGCAGTATCAATTTCGAAATCTGTTGTCTTAAACTCCAAATTTACCAAAATGTAGAGATTGAGGAAAACTAAATTTGCACACACAGGATTTCTAAACATTCTTAAGCAGTGCCTACACCTACAATGATGTTGTGTTGTATATTAGATTTTTGAAAAGTATTTTTATCAACAATACAAATATTCAGAGATAGAGCAAAAGCATTAAAGCATAGCCTTAAAGTTTAAGTAGTAAATCTAGAATAACCATAAGATAAAATCCATTTTCCTGATAAAGCACACCTCCTACTTACGATAAACTGCTTTACTCAGTCTCCATTAATAACTAATCATTCTGCGTCAGGGAATGGGATCTTTTGGCGAAGTGATTTGCATCAAAGTAGTAAATTTCTCTAATGGCAGAAAAAAAGAACACCTAAGAAATTGGGAAGAGCAAAAGACAACTCTCAAATCCCTCCTGGAGGAGATGGGGGGTGTCAAGGCAGAGGCTGTTGCATGCAGAAGTCGGAGAACTGTCGCTGTGTTGGAGGGTCCCTGGCTGAGCCCTCGGGGCTGGGTTTGGGGTTAACTCGGGGCTCTGGGTGGGAGACAAACAATCCTGTGGGAAGGAGAGCAAAGGAGAACCCTGGGCCGTGGCATCTCCCCCGATTCGGTGTCCAACGCAGGATAAATCGTGACACTTTCACTTTCTTTGCATTAACCTATGGTTTTCTCAGGGTACAGCATTGCATTAGGTGCTGAACATGACATCTTTGGGATTCACATCCAAGTCATGAGGTGCTAGGACCAGACTGCCAAAACATTGTTTGAAATACTCAATTAATCATTGATTAACAATCTATGTTTTGTATCCCCTCATTAGCCACAATTATGCAGACCTGTGGTTGTTGAGTTCTATGAATCCCATTCAGGTTTCAGTTGTGGGTTTCTCTGTTGGACTGTAGCTTCTCATAGTAAGCAAAATGTGTTTTAATCAGCACTAAATAATTTAACTAGTAAGAAGTACTTGCCTCAAATGCCTGGACTTTAGATACTTTATCTACTAAAGGCAACATTACCTTTTAAATGTAATCTGACATTTTTTTAATTACTCCCTTTTCCCCTTCTCCCCCTTATTTTATTTACCCTGAATAACTTTTCTTTCAGTGTTTTCAACTCCCCTGGTACTAAAGGTAATCAGGAGCGATCAGAGTGACTGCAGGCAGCTCATGAGTGGAACTGTGACAGGTTAAGCTGTCCTTTGACATGCCAGGGCATGGAACTCTAAACTGGAAATATTAAGAAATGTGGGTTGGGGTTTTTTTTAACCTTTTTTTCTAGGTTTCAGAACATTTTGGGAGGGAGGGAAGGAAGAACAGAAAGACACATTTTGCTAAACAAACATTGTAAAGACTACTTGATTTTTATTTAAGAATTTACAGGCATTTACAATGTTGCTGTGTTGCCAAATAGTTTGCTGGGTACAAGTTTGGTTGCTCATGTGCAAGTGTTTGAATAATGTTCTGTTCATGATGAAGGGGAAATTTTTTATATAAAGTACTTGTTTTATAAATAAAAGAAAATGAAGGATGTAATTAAATGTGTGGTTTGGAAAAAAAATCCTAATATATTACAAATGGATCTGGTAATGATATATAGTTGTCTTATTTGAAATAGTAAATGAAATTCTAGCTAATTTAATTATTGTAAAACAGTAAATATGTTCTTGTAGTTTTGTATAATTAATTAGTTGGGATCTTTGCTGACCAGTTTTAATTGTGCAGAAGATGGTATACTAATCCATAACAGCTGAGATCATTTATATTCTTGCACATCTATTAAAGACTTTAATGAAAAAGTTAATAGACTGTTATTATTTGTCAGCCAGCTGGGCTATGTCCAGCTTGCGGAAGAGCCCCGTTGTGAATGAAATCCAGAGGAGCCCTCCTGTATTTTTCTCCTGTATCCCGTGCTTGTTCTGTGCCCGGCTCCCAGCTCAGCTCTGGGTTCTGAGGGCAGTGAACTGGAGCAGGTTGGTGGTCCTGTCCCTTCCTTTGTCGTCACTGAGCTGCCCCAATGTCCCCTCCTGCGTTCGGGGCAGGGCGTGCTTTTCCCGAGCCTACAGAGCATTTCCCTGCTCCTGTCCAAGGCTCCCAAAGCACCAGCTGAGCCTGTCCCAAACCCCGGTGGGGCCTGGGCGGGCTGGGAACGGCTGCAAGCAGCAGCTCTTTGGGCTCAGGTTAAATCTCCCTCTGCAGAGCAGCGGTGTTCTTTCTGCAGCCTCATTAGACCAGCCATGTTAATCACTTGATTAGCACTGATACTGACCTAGAACTCTACACAGTAAGGGTATGAATTTAGCTGGGCTCCTTCAGAGACGTGAAACCCCCACACCCTTTATCTGGCTTGGGGGCTGTTTTTTAACGTGGATACGCTCACAGAACCAACTGTACAATTACACTTTATTACTTAGTGTAAGATAATGAAAAATTCTAAGCCCAAATGACTTTTAAATTAAGTTTATTTTCACAGATTACGTGTTTAGAAAAAAACAGTAAACTTTTGGATTGGAGTAACAGTTGTCTTGCTCCTTTCTGAGCTCCGGCGCACCGGCCAAAGCAGGGTCTCCAGGGACTTCCAACAGAACACTGCTCAGGAGCACACAGCCTGATTTCCTTGGGGCTCTCCCCAGAGCACCATTTTCAGAACTAGAACTACTTTATGTGCACCTGAGAGGATTTAAAATAAAAAGACACTTGACCTTCTGCTGAGTTACTGGTTTGTGATCCTTAAGCAAGGCTGAGACAAGGATGTGCTTCCTTGACACGTTGTTCCTTTTCCTTTGAGAGAGCTTCATCCTCGGCCTTGCTCCTTTGCTCTCGCTTCCCCTGCATTCACCACATGACATCATCTGCACTTTCAGACAAGCACCTGGCCAGGTGGCCATCGATGTCCAGCTGGGACAGTCTGCAAACACAGAGTTTGTGCAGAGAGAAACAGTCACAGCCTTTCACTGACACCGTTCTTTACCCTCCCTCCTGTGCCCAGCCGTGCTGCGCTCCCCGGACACTGCACTTGTTACTGCTGCTAAAAACGGAGCTCAGAGTGATCACAGCACGGACCTGAACATGGAGACCTGGGCCACATTACACCTTTCTGTTTCAATCTCTTGATCCAATGACCTCTAATGTATAAATATTAATGCAGCCACTCTTTTGTCTCCCTGTTCAGCCTCCAAACAGCAAGAATGTTGCAGCCAGTACAGCGTAAGCGTTAGAGGACCTGTTGAAAAGCACTTTTTCAGCAACTCTGACAGCCTAAGTACCATGAAATGGTGTTAACTGCAAGAGGCAACACAATTCTCGTCGTAGAGCAGATACTCAATGTGTAAACTGGATTAAAGTAGGTAATTCTGACAGTTAAAAGGTACTTTACAGTAGTTTTGTCTATTTTCATTATTTTGTATATAGAGAATGCATCCAGAGCCAGCTGGGGTTTTGTTTACTGGGAAATTATTAAAAAAAGCCAAACCAAAAGCAAAAACAAAACACAAAAACCCCAAACAACTTACGTTCCACTGAACTGCATCAGACACATGGGACAACTGTCAAGAGCTGAAGATCCCTGGCTCTGCTGTTCCATCTTCTCCTCGCAGCTCCCGGCCCCAGGAACCCTCCCACGAGGCTTCTGGGCAGGCACACATCTGTCCTGGCCAGCTGCAACGTTCCCCACAGCTGGCTGCAGCTGGAGCTCTTTCTCACCGCTCTCTCTGCTGTCTCCCTCCCTGTTCTGGGCAGCCCCGGGGTGGTGCTGCGGGGAACTAAAAGCTTTTGCAGAGCTTTGTGCCACGGGCTGTGCAGAGCTTCTGTGTCCAGGGAGTTTACGTGACTCAGGACTCACTTCCAGGGTTGAAATACCCTCTGTGTCTTCCCCACCTGCAGTTTTGGCTTGGTGTGTACCAGTTCCCCTGCAGGTTTTCTCAGCTGTGCATGGTAAAGTCCAAAGTTTATCTGCTGGGCCCTGTGCTGGATGTGGCTCGTGGCTCTGGCTCTCTGTTGGCTGCTGAGAGCTGAGATCCTTGGGGCTCAGATGTTCTTCTTTGTGAAAAGGTGGGAATGGTACCCACTGGAAGTCTCTCATTCCAACTGTGAAGACTTCCTGGTGTCCTGGACTCTCTTCCTCAGCACTCTACAACACACACACCGTGTCTCAAACAGATGCAGCTCCATCAATACATAAACCCCAGGCTGAGTACATTGCAAATACTGAGAAGGCTGAGCAGTGGAGAAAAGAACATTTTATTTACATCCCTCTCCAGTGCCTGTAAAGCAATCCAGAGCCTCCTGGAGCTGAAGGAGTACGAGTCTTCCCTTAACATTTCTAAATGGATACAATGGGGACTCGCAATATGTTCCAGAGAGACTAAGGATGAAAACAACCACCCCCAAAAATGTACTTTATAAGGACCAGTTTCTGTGTTGTGACCTTGTCCAACACTATCAGAGCGATGTCGGGGTGCTTTCTGTGTAATTAACCCTCTGTTGCAATTTGCCTTGCCCAGTTTTATTCCTCAGGGAGATCCTGTTGCTTAGGGCAGTCACCATCCTTACAGAGGCCCTTTCTTCCCAGGAAAACATTGGGAAGAGCTTGCCACACTGCAAAAAAAGCCCCTGGGAGCTGCCCTTACGCTCCCTGCCACACCATGCTCAGCCACATCGCTGTATGTAGGGATTAAAGAGCTGAAACCGCACGGCTCCACAGGCTATTCAGGCTGGTTCCCCACCACCCAGGCTGTCCCTGCTGGAAGCAGGACACAAGGTGCAGAGCCAAGGCTACCTTTTCCAAGAACTCCGGCAGACTGGGCAGCGTGTCCCAGTTTGGGCAGCGCAGATCTGGACTGATGGCTTTCACTAACAAACTCCAGGCTTTTTCACACTCATTTAAGTCCTCTTTCTCAAACCAGGAGCATCTGCCAGTCGAGGTCCTGTGAAGACAGACACAGTGCAGTAGTCTGAGGGTGGGAGAGAGGGGAGAAAATACTCTGCCTTGGTATTTGCTTCTTCTTTCTGGAACACAAAGACATTATTTAACCTGTAAACTCATTTTTCCAGCTTCCTATGACTTACAGAATTGTACTGCTATAAAAAAACCAATTTTTTTTAATAACTGTCTAAACATCTTTTCTCCTTGTAACAAATGAGCTGTAGGTATTTATTGCTCTCTTCACTTCCAAGTGAAACAGTTAAGTGCAGATACTGGTTTTTTTCTCAAATACTGAACTTGACACCAGCTGAGCACAGAAATCATGGAAATGTTTGTACTGAAGGTGGCAATTGCATTGGTTCCTCTGCCTTCTTGGCCATTCCCATACTGCCATTTGAAATTATCTTTCCAAACAACTTCGTTTTAATGGATCCTAGGGAGGCTTTAGGAAGCTTAACTATAGGCATTAGAGGGGTTTTATAAGAGTAACACTGTATGAAGACAACTCCAAGAGAAAAGATGGATTGTTAACATCACAACACTATTTCCAGTATTCCCACTTCTTCCTGATACGTTTTCTTGGAACTGTGTCCAGGAACAAAGCTGCACTGAGAAGAAATTAGAAACCACAAGCTCTCAAAGAGGGGAGCGATGAATTCCCACAGCCACTGTGGAAGGGTCTGGTCCCCAGAGCTCAAACAAGAACCACTCCCTGCCTTCAGTCCTCCCGAGCTCTGGGGCTGGGAAACACGGGAATTACATCTGCTGTCCTGCGAGGGCTAACGTGAAGGGAGAAAACACATTTCAAACAGCAGCATTCCTCAGGCCTGTCCTCAACTGCGCTGCCTGCCGAGGGGCGCGAGGCCCCGAGTGCCGGCCTGCAGCCTGGCTCTGCTTTTCAAAGGTGTGTCTCTTGAGATCACCTTTAACACTGTCAGCCTGGGCAAAGTGCTCCAGGCTCCGGAGCTC